>JAUUTY010000508.1:0-196491 GCA_030979885.1 Lolium multiflorum
TCTTTCCACAAGACAAAGACAAAAGTGTTTGTCAATGTTTCTTATTTCCGAGAAATTGTTTTTAGAAGTATTTGAGTGTGAGGACAATATATTTGATAAGGTCTATGAACCTGAGCATAATGACCAGAGTAGCGCAACATCGAAATTGGTTTTGTAAGCGGCCACGACAATCATGGCTCCCATGACTACAAAGTGTTTTTAGCCATGGAGATCAAGGACATATTGAACCTTGTAGGTATGGTTTACTTTGTGATCAAATAAATGATTTGTGGACAAAGGATTGATTTTGAACAATGATAAACCAACTACAAACAAAGAAGTTATGATGGGCCCCGACTCCGTTAAAATGGCTATACGCCATGAAATCCAAGATAGATGAATACTTTTTGAAAGTAAATAGATCTATAAAATTGATGGACTTGGATGAAATATCCTTGAAGAAGCTTGACTTGTCGAAAAGTTGTTTACGACAAAGTTCAAAGAATTGACTCTACGACAAGATTAGATCTTCCGTAGCAATGATTAAAGTCTATATGGATTATTCTAGTAATCACTACATATTTCCTTTATGAGATAAAGTTAGTAGGATGGCAAAATACATTACTTATCAGAAGTGTGTATTAAAGGGTATACAAGATACAACCAATAGTTTTGCTGGTCCTGGAATACTAGATGGGTATACGAACTTCAATTGGATGAAGTAAGTATCACTGAGTTGGAATCTTCACCCGATGAAATAGTCAAAGAGTTTTTGATTTCAATCAGAGAATCGATGAAGAGGCTTGCATTTGCAAGAAATTAAGTGAGATGCGTTAAGACACATTTATAATACTTATGTAGGTGACATATAGTTAGTTATAAATGATGTAATTATATACTTGATTAAAAGGTTTCATTGAGAAATTAATTTCAATGAAAGGATATGGACTCAAACATATTTAGTGTCAAGATCTATGAAGATAGATTGAAACACAAAATAAGTTTAAGTCAAAGTACATAGAATGGATATTGAAAAAAGTTCAATATAGAAATATTAAGAAAATATTCTTGTCATGTGAAGTTTTAACAAGACTTGAGTGTATATCTGACACTCAATGAGTAAAAACACATGAGTGATTATAGATCACCAATAATATGTACACAATCATATATCATGTGCTATAAAGTGTTATGAGTATATACCAGAATGATTCATATGGATGATCATTGGACGATAGAAGAATATCCTTGAGTACTTTAGAAGAACTACACATATATATATATATGTTTTTGTATAGTAATGATAACAAAATACGCTGTAAGGTGTTACACCCATATTGGTTTTGTCACATATAAAATATAAATTTTAACTTCAAATTAGATTAAGTGTTGTTTAAAAAAGGTAGCACAATGAGCTAGTTGTCTATGCTAGATTTAGAAGAGTCTTAAATATTGTGACGGATTCTACAAAAGAAGGCGGAGTATGTCATTGTTTTGACAATGACAAAAGATGTTAAGTCAAGAGGTTCTTTGAGAATTTGGTATAGTTCCGATGCAGTCGTAACTTTAGCTATATTGTGTGTGACAATATTAGTGACATATTTGACCATGGAATTAAGGTTCCACCAAAAGACCAAACATATTTAATGACTCATTTGGAAAATGAGTGATGTGTTGAGACGCAAATGAATTACAAAATACATACGCTTCTGAGCGTGTCAGATGTTGACTAAAACCCCTCCCGTGAGCAATACATGATAAAGCACCATAAGGCCAAGGTGTTATATCTTTACAAATGTAAACTAGATTATTGACTTAGCAAGTGGGAGACTCAAGGAGATATGCCCTAAGAAGTAATAATAAAGTGGTTATTATTTATATCTTTATGCTTATTATAATGTTTATATATCATGCTATAATTGTGTTAACCGAAACATTAGTACATGTGTGATTTGTAGGCAAACAAAGAGTCCCTAGTATGCTCTTAACTAGCTTGTTGATTAATGGATGATTAGTTTCATAATCATAACATTGGATGTTATTAATAACAAGGTTATATCATTGTATGAATGATGTAATGGACACACCCAATTAAGCGAGCATAAGATCTCGTCATTAAGTTATTTGCTATAAACTTCGATACATAGTTACCTAGTCCTTATGACCATGAGATCATGTGTAAATCACTTACAGGAAAGGTACTTTTGATTACATCAAACGCCATCGCGTAAATGGGTGGTTATAAAGGTGGATTAAGTATCCTAAAGTATGAGTTGAGGCATAAGTACAGGCGGGCACTAACGACCAGGCACAAGTTAAGAGTCTATGTGTTTCTCCTGGCAATGCTGCCCAATGGTCTGTGCCACACAAACCAAGAGACCACATACCACGGTACGAGTAAAGAGTACTTAACATGGTGGAGACGAGGTTGAACAAGGTATAGAGTGATACCCAAGATCAAACCCCACAAGTAAAATATCGCGTGACAAAGGGAATTGGTATCGTATGTGAATGGTTCATTCGATCACTAAATTCATCGTTGAATATGTGAGAGGACTCTCCACATCCCGCTATTGGTTATTGGCCTGAGTGAGACTCAACCATGTCCGCATAGTTCACTAACCGTAGGTAATACACTTAAAGTTGGATGTTGAAATGGTAGAACTGAATATGGAATGGAGTTCGAATATTTGTTCCAGTCCTGATGAGATCCCGGGATATCACAGGAGTTCCTGAATGGTCCTGAGAATAAGATTCATATAGGAAGTCATATTCCAAGCTTGGAACCGGTCCATTTATGGCAGGTTCTAGAAGGTTCTGGAATGTCCGCAAGAAATCACCATGGAAAGTAGAGTCCCGGAGGGACTCCACCTTGCATGACCAGCCAACCCTAGCGAGGAGCAGACTCCTCAGGGTGGCCGGCAACCGTTGACTGCAAGCAAACCCACCCGCGGGGCAATGGGCTCACAATACCGTAGAGCCGGAAGAGCCTAGAGCCGCGGCTGGCCGAGACCTCGAGCGACGGCCCGCACAAGCCCTTCTCGTCACACGCGATGCGGCGGCAGATGCGTGCCACCCGACCTATACCTCGGTCGAAGGTGATGGGGATGCTCGCTTAGTTTCCTGCATGGCATGCATGTAAACATTAAATACGAGCTCGATCGGCCTCTCAGGTTATCTCGTGAATCGGCTCAAAGAGCCGATCCACCCATGATTCGTACTAGGTGCGAATCTCTGGTGGTCCTGCTTGATCAAGATGAAGCTAATGAGATCTACGACGCATTTAGGGTTTTCACCGCATAATCTGATCATCCTACTCCAGGTTGGCCTCGCGGCCACGCACGGTGCTCGTAGGCCCCATCCTAAACAAGGCCTAAAACCAACATGAAGTTGATCCTCTAACATCCCGTTTAGGACTTGCGAACGCCCACCCTACGTGCCACTGGATCCTCCCCCTTTGTAAGGCCTAACTATTGCAGATATTAAACTAATCCTTGTAGAACAAGGAGCAATCGTAACGGATCGATCTACTAAATAATGATCAAACGGGCCGCCCCCACACCCGAGATAGGCGTGAGGGCTAGATATGCAAGGGGTCGACACTCTCCTCATTGACGATGATGGACTGGTCGGTGTCGGAGTTGTTGCTCGCCATCAAAGCTTCTGCGCCACCGGATGACCACATCGAACATGGGGCTGTTGACACCCAAGTGAGCTCCATGTTACTCACAGAAACAGCAGCAGGTGCAGGAGCCTCGAGATTGGTTTGTTTTGGGGTTGAACGTGATTGTTGTTTATTCCAAACCCTTAGATACATATTTATAGTCCACTGGACTTTCTAATGAGGGCGTGCACTAAACCGTGCACGAGATAAACTCTAACTTCTAAATCGATACACAATCTATTATATTAAGATACACGGGCTAACTAGCCCAAATTCTCCGTGCAAGGCCGCTTCATAGATCTTCCATATGTAATCTTCCAAGCCCATCTTGATCGCGGCCCACCTCTTGATTTAGCCAAAATCTGGTGATAACACATGCCCCCCTGGTTTTGGAAATAATTTCAAAACCACTGCTTTTTCCCCGTAGGGGTCGGTGGTCACTACAGAATGTGAACTGCTCGCAGCGCATGCTCCTCATCATGACGACTTGCCTTCTGCAACTTCTCTCGCATCGATTTGATGGGGCTGGCACCATGTCCTCGAGAACTGCTCGGAAATTAAAAAACCCCACCTCCTTTTATTTAGCCGCATCGAACAGTTCTCCTCTTTACCCCTTCCGCAGCAGCACTCCAAAAAATCCCCTCGCAACCGCCATGTCCTCTTCCTCTTCCTCTTCTTCGTCTGATCTTTCCCACGTGTCCTCTCCGATCCGAGAGTCGACGCCGTGGGGTACGTAAGCGCACGACATCCTCGCCCAACGGGCGGGACAAAGAGGGACCATGACTCCTCCACAGTCCGAGGATGACAAATCCCACACCGACGGGGAGAGCGACCTCCGCTCTCCTTGCCGACGAGGAAGTGGTGGAGGGGAGAGCAAGACGACCGCCTCTCCCGGCGGACTTCACCACCTCCGAGGAGGTGAAGGAGGAGGAAGTGGAGGAGGAGGAGGAAGACAGCCTCCGACGAGCCGTCGGCCAAACGCCGCCACCTCTGGCCCGGGAACCCGACGTCGACAAAGGACGACGACGCCGACGAAGAGGATGAAGACGACGAGGGTCCCGTCGGGCGCCGGGAGCGTTGATGACGAGCCTACAGGAGCAAATGGCTGTGCTAGCGGGCTGACGACGTGACGACGACGAGGGCGTTAGCGCCCCCTAGATAGGGTCTTAGCACAGGGCTAGCAGTAGTAGACGGCAATGTATCCCCCTGGTATTTCCTTTTGAGAGCAATCACTCTTTGTAAGAAATCTGGCGCATTAATGAAGGAATTCCCACTCGATTTTGCCGATTCCTTTTATGATAATTTAGCCGATCGTCTTTCTTTCTGATTCTGCCGATCGCCAAACTGGACAATGCCCAACAAGCCGATGGCATCGCATCGGTCTCTCACGATAGACTTCGAGATAGATCCACCCGGACCCAAATTCCTTGTCAAACAAGGCCAAGCCCTAATCGCGCAAATCCCGTGAGTTGTAAACGCAGATCTCTCAAGATGTCATGTTGAACTTAGCGGCAAACTCTTGAAATAATGTCAGGTCTCCTCTAAATTTCAAACCTTCTTCCGCCGCATTATCCTCTCCGAATTCCGCTCGCTCAGTTCCGGCAGCTTCCTTCTGCAATAATCACTGTCTTTCGAACGAGCCGCCACGAAGAGCGAGCCCACTTCGACAGAGTTGGTTAAACCTCGAGGGCGAGCTGCCCCCCGAGCCTCAGCCAAGGCGAGGATAAAGAATGGATCATCACCATTGATATTTCGGGGCGGGCTCAACCTTGTCCAAGAGAGCTACCCTGCAGGGCCACCAGCCGATCACCTCCCTTCCGTCGAGAGTCCATACAGCCGATCCAGCGGGCTATGATAATTTTGCAACATAAGCACCATCCTTTAGGTAACTTGTGGTGCAGAGTTTAGCCGATTCCAACGAAATCGGCTCCCCGGAGCAGAGAACCTTCAAGGCGAGCTGCCCCCCAGGCCTTAGTCGGGCGGGAATAGCAGCGAGCCGATCACGCCGATCATCCTTGGTTATCCAACTCGCAACGCCGTATCAACCGATTCACCAAAATCGGCTCTTTAGAGTGAGGAAATTTCAGGGCTGAAGCAACTTCCGGTGAGACCGTCTTCGCATTGGCTATCTCTTGGAGGGACATCTCTTGGAGGGAACTAGCCCTCTGTTCTTAAGTCGATGTCTGCGCATCGGCTATTCTTGAAAAAAGTTCGAATTTTTTCGGCCGACTTGTGTATCGGCCCCCATACTCCAATATCATCCACCATCAAAGGATGAGACTCTTCTACTGCATATCCTCGTGTTTGATCCACTTGGGCGCCCCCCCCCCGAGCCGATTCTGTCAAGAGAATTGATGACATCGGCTCTGTTGGACCGTGAATGTGTTGAACCCAAGCAGTATGGATGGCGAGGATATTCACGGCCGATTACTGGAATCGGCCTCCACGTTGTTTGCTCAGTGAAGGTTTTGTAATGCCCCTTCATAGACCCTTGGGGCCGATCCCAAGGATCAGCCTCGCCAACTTGCACATCGCTCGGCTTCAACTACATGGTCAGGCCAGTGGATAAAACTAGCTTAACCCTTCCCTTTGTCACATCGATGCGCTCGCAGTCGTCCAAGTTGATGCCTGAGAGGGGTTCTTGGCCTGCTGCTTCCCATGCGTTCATGCCAGCCGTTGAAACTTCGGCCGAGTCATCGGCTTGGACGACCTCTACCTCATCACCATCCCACTGTATTATGCATTGGTGCATCGTGGAGGGAATGCAGCAGTTGGCGTGGATCCAATCTCTTCCCACAGCACAGCATAACTGCTCGTGCTATCAGATGAAGAACGTCGTAGGGATAGTTTTTCTTCCTACGGTCAGATCCACGTTCAGAACTCCTTGTGCCTCAGACGCTTGGCCGTTGAAGTCGCTCAACGTTACGTTGGTCTTGATTAGATCCGAACTCGAGCGTCCCAGCCGACGTAGCATAGAGTACGGCATGATGTTAACTCGTCCGGTGTCCACAAGATCTTATTTGCTGGCCTCCCATGATATACTCGTAAGGCGTGGCCTTCGCATGCCTGTATTCCTTTCTCGTGGCTTCTCAAAGCTAACCGGCCGTGGCCGCAACAAGTTGTGCCACGATGTCTCATCTAATCCTGGAGCACCGAACTCCGAAGGGAGGATAAACACCATATTTGTGCCAGCCGATGTTTCATCATCGGCTTTCTCTGTTCGGGGCGCCACTCTTTTCTTTGTGGCTGACCTTCCTCGTCTAGGATTCGCAGAATTTTGGCGGCCAGATCAGGCCGTGCCTTCCTTAGCGTGCGCAGGTATAATCTTTCAGCTTCTTCCAACCCACGCAGACGCTGGACTCTTTGCTTCTGGGAACGGCTGAGCCCATCAGGGCACCATCTGGGCCGATGATATTTGTATTCTTCACCACCGTCCTCTAGCTCCTCGAGATCTTCCATCTGAGGGGACTCTAAGACGCTGTTCCGATGCTGAAAGGCCCTAGCCTGGCTGAACACGACACGTTAGCGGCACCCTTCTTCCTTTGTTTGCATTCTCAGTTGGCGTATTGTTGAGATCGTGCATTTTTGAGCCCAGCAGATGTTTGAAGAACGGGCAACCCAGTGGCTATCCATGTTCCCGCCCCCGCCTTCCTGGCGCGGCGATCGTACCCGTCGCTTCTACCATGTTGCCGGTACCTTCCGACCTCGGCATCAGACTGGAAATTCCTTCATCATCCGCGTCGTAGCGCCGACGTCTCGGTCGTGGTGTTGTTCGTATTTGTTGAGGGGTGCTTGGAGCGTGGGCGTTGATACCGCATGCTTCTTGTTCCCTCCCTTGCCAGGTACCGCCTGTCCTCACCTTGGGGCTGGTCGCGCGGATCGGCTCCCTCTTTCATCCTTGCCACGGGAGTGGCTGCTTTCTGTTTCCTCTTTGTCATGGCGGCTTGCATCCCGCCATATTGACACCAAAGCCTATGGGGTGGCTGAGATCCACCGTGTCGACACCGGGCCCCGGACGTGGGTTTCTACCGAGCTTGATATCGTGCGGCCGGGTCTTCTCAGAGGAGCCGAGGAGTTCGGCTCCAAGGGTTGCCTTGATTCCGTCATGCTTCCTCCTGAGCTCCTTAGGCAGATCCCCATGTTTCAGCGACCTGGTGCGCTCCTCCGACGAGGTGGAGAAATGTATCCCATCGAAGGCGCCTTCGGGCGTGGAACCCCTCCCCCTGACGCCATGGGAGTGGGTTTGGTGGGAAGAGCCGATGAGTTCGGCTTCGAGGATGGCCTTGATCTCATCGCATGTGACTGGCGTGGCCGCCCGCCATCTCGATGCGCATGGCGATGTGGTTGATGTAGATCTTGGTCCCACCGGGCGTGCCGTATCGTGTTGATCGCCAAACCCACCGGCGGCAGCGGCCTTGTCAACACCGTAGAGCCGGGAAGAGCCTAGAGCTGCGGCTGGCTGAGACCCTCCGAGCGACGGCCCGCAATGCTCTTCTCGGTCACACGCGCGATGCGAAGTGCAAGGGCGTGCCACCTGACTATACCTGGTCGAAGGTGATGGGGATGCCTCGCTAGTTTCCCAGGCATACATGTAAACATTAAATACGAGCCTCGATCGGCTCAGTTATGTAATCGGTCAAAGAGCCGATCCACCCATGATTCGACCGGGTGCACGAATACTTGGTGGTCCCGCTTGATCAAGATGAAGCTAATGAGATCTACGACGATTTAGGGTTTTCACCGCATAATCGGATCATCCTACTCAGGTTGCTGCCACGCACGGTGCTCGTAAGCCGATCCTAAACAAGGCCTAAAAACCAACATGAAGTTGATCCTCGAACATCCCGTTTAGGACTTGCGAACGCCACCCTACGTGCCGCTGGATCCTCCCCCTTTGTAAGGCCTAACTATTGCAGATATTAAACTAATCCTTGTAGAACAAGGAGCAATCGTAACGGATCGATCTACTAAATAATGATCAGCGGGGTGCCGCCCCCACACCCGAGATAGGCGTGAGGGCGGCTAGATATGCAAGGGTTGCACTACGTAAGCATGCTTAAACGAAGAACAATGCTAACCCTAACACATCTAATGATAACTACGTTGCTCGCCATCAAAAGCGCTTCAAGACGAGCAACGCATGAACAACGTTAGGCCGCCTAGATCGCAAGATGCGATCTAGGCATGTCGCTTACCCGATAGAAACCCTCGAGACGAAGGAGTTGGCGATGCGCCGAGATTGGTTTGTTTTGGGGTTGAACGTGAGTTGTTGTTTATTCCATAAACCCTAGATACATATTTATAGTCCAAAGGACTTTCTAATGTGGGCGTGCACTAAACCGTGCACGAGATAAACTCTAACTTCTAAACCTATACACAATCTATTATATTAAGATACACGGGCTAACTAGCCCAAATTCTCCGTGCAAGGCCGCTTCATAGATCTTCCATATGTAATCTTCCAAGCCCATCTTGATCGCGGCCCACCTCTTGATTTAGCCAAAATCTGGTGATAACACTAACCCACCTCAAGGAAAGGTGGGAGTCCCACCTTGGGTAGGACTCCCTCCTTAAGTAGGTTTCCCACATATGGGAGGTTTTAGTGTTGGGGTCTTATTCGAAGACTTGGACTAGAACTCTTGGTGCTTCCACCTATATAATGAGGGGCATAGAGAGGGGGCTGACCACTTCAAGCCACCTTGGCCGCACCCCTTAGAGGGCCGGCTCAACCCCCTCTCTCCCCAAACCCTAGCTGTCTCTCCTCCACCACATCCCGCACGCTTAAAGGAAGCTCCGCCGTTTCTCCACCACCACCGACACCACGCCGTCGTGCTGTCGGATTCAAGAGGAGCTACTACTTCCGCTGCCCGCTGGAACGGGGAGGTGGACGTCGTCTTCTAGATTGCATCTTGGCTTGGATTGCGTGTTCGCGGTAGAATTTTTTTTGTTTTCTATGCAACGTTATCCTACAAAGCTAACTATAGATGACATGGCACTCTCTTATAGCCCGTTGATGGCTCTTCTATTGTTCTTGCTCTTAGCAGCCGGTCTCTACCGCCGAAGCTAGGCTGCATGCGAGCTGTAGAATCTTGGTTTTTGCGCTGCAGCCCGGCTATAGCTGAAGCGCCCGCGGCGTTCTCTCTCATTCCTTCTCTATCCTCCACCTAAGATTTTGCTGATGTGTAATTAGCCATACTGAGGACTTATTGTACATGCTCTAAGAGCAAGACAATAAGTCCTAATTTATAAATTAAAATAGTATATTATTGCTTAGTTGGAGAGAGATAGGGAGAGAGGAGAATGCAAGAGCCACCAAGACGCTTCCCACTACTATGAGAGTGAAAGGTAGATCATACATTGACAAGGTACTACATTTTTATAGATCACTATTGTATATATGTTGGCTCTAAGTTGACTATAGATGACATGACACTTAACTTATAGTCAGCAGCTGGCTACACTATTGGAATTGCTCTAAGTGATCTCATTTATCGCCTATAAAGTAATGCGCCACTAGTATGAACACAGCTCGCACCCCAATACCATGGTGCCCCGCTGCTACCGGCATTGTGCCTAGGCTTTTGTTCTGGTATTGTTTCTGTCAACGAGGCGTCTCAAATATAACAAAACAGACATATTTTGTACTACTGTATAAAAAAAGTCTAGCTGTTAATTTAAGAGGGTAAAATGTTCAGCAGCGGGAAGCCGACAAGCGAGGAGACAAACTGTCCTGGGATGGGTGTGCCCTACAAATGCGTGGCTGCAGAGTCCACTAACCAAGGCGTGTCCTTTCTTTGCGCTCCTCACGCAAGCTTGACTTGTCAGCCTTTGGAGTTTGGAGCCAAAAAAAAAAGTTCGCAAATGGATTGGAACTTTGAGAGATGTTTCGTTCGTGAGGTTAGTTACATAGTATCATCGACATTGGTCCCACAAAAATGCTGATGTAACAGCTAATTAAAAAGGAGAGACAAGATTAGATAAACAAGATTTGGTAGATACTGTATCATAGAGCATGTCACGAGAAAAATTAATGCCAAATAAATCTTGTGCACAAATTTGTATTAAAATTCTAAAAAGCAATAAATATAGCATGACTATGATACTACTTCATGATACTAACCACTATAGAGATAGTATCATACACAAGTATAATACTACGTATGCATGATACTACTACATGATACTTACCACTATGACCAGCCTGAGAGCATCTCCAGCCGTTGGGTCCCAGTCTCAAATCCGGCCTTATTTAGCATTGGATAGATATAAAATTTGGTCCGGGGAGACCCATAATCCCAGCGGTGAGCTTAGATTGGATGTAAAATTTGAACAAATATAGGCAAATTCAGACAAACCAGATGAAATACGCTCAAACATAGGCAAAATTTAGAGATATTTAACATACATAGGCGAGTCGAAATTTAGAGATATTTAACATACATAGGCGAGTTCATACATATATAGGCTGAATCCGTAATCTATTTGAATTCGGCCAGATGGAAACATAAACTAAAATTTAAAAACGGCGTTCTACATGCCGAAACGGCGCCGGCGGCGACGGTGCCCTCAATGTGCGCGAGCACACTGGCGAGCGTGCGGCCCGGCGCGCTCCACCAGCGGCGCCAGCCGGCGGCAATGTTACGCGCTGGAGGAGGGGGGACCGTCGTACGCTGTGAGTTCCCGTTCGTGTCGGCGACGGAAGAACTCATTCCGGGCGTCGTAGTTGTCGGGGAGGTACCGCTCCTCCGCGCGCTGCTTCTCGCTGAGGGTGACCCGCACAACGTCGATCGCGACGTCGAGCGCGTCGGATCGTGACGACCCCCTCGCTCAGGCACTATCCTCCGGGCGCGCGGAAGTCCGGCGGCGCCGGGTAGCCCGCCATGTGCAGAAGTCCCGCCTCCCACTGGTGTAGGGAACGCCGTCCAAAACCGTTGTTCGCCGCGCCTTCGCCGTGGCCCGCCATTGCTCGCTGGAGGAGGATTGGGGAGAGAAGACAGGGCTGGGCCAGACGCGGTAGTTCCGCGATAAATAGAGGGAGCCGCTCGTGAATCCGAGGTGACGGCATTAACTCACCGCGTGGAAGCTAGCGTCCGGCGAAGACTGACCGGCGGCAGGCGTTTGCAGCGCGGGGAAGATGATTGACCTTTCTCGCCGACAAGTCGGGGCCACCAGCCGCACGGGAAAATTTCTCGATGTTTCCCGCGCTTTCGTTTCGTCCGGACTCCCCGAGCGCTCTTCAAGGGGCCGGGATGATCTGGGCTTGCCGGATAGATGAAGACTCAAATCCGATTCAAGGGGCCGGGATGATCTGGGCTTGCCGGATAGATGAAGACTCAAATCCGAGCAAAAACGAGGATCATGGCGCGTGTCTGGACCGTTTTCGTCCATCCAAATAAAAAAAGAGGTTCTATGGACCTTTCCGAGAAGACGGCTCGATATGCTCTGAGCTAGCAGATCACTCGATGTGATATACTCCGGGCCTGATGCCAGGATCAGAGGGCAGTGTTGGTAGTACTGATATATTTTCCCAAAAATTGTCTTCACATTCACACGTTGCATTTCTGCTTCAAGTGAATTTGCAAGAGAACAAATACGAGACAAGCTCAGGTCAAGCATATGTTGTGTGATAAATCCTTACGCACACGTTACGGTTCATTTTGGCGAGACAATGCTGGTTAGCAAATCAGAATAGAATTTCACTCCCCAGCCACATCCCAAAAAGAATTTGAGATTTTTAAATTTTAATCAAAAACAGTTAAATTTATTCAAACTTGCTATATATTACATAGATTCGAACGAAATTCGATAAAATTTAAATCTAAACCCTAATCTAGTAGTATTTGCGGTGGCCAGAGCGGTCGTAGTACTGGTGAAAGTTGTACATGTCGTTGACGACGACGCCCTGCTTGCCGCGCTCGTCGGGCTCGTCGACGAGTTCGTCCTTCACCGCGCCGCTTGGCCCAGCTTCGCCGTCGTTGGTGAGGTCGACGAGCGGCATCACAGTGTCGTGGATGGACATGGCGATCGCCGCGTCGAGCTCGCCCCTCCAGGCGTCCTTATCGTCCAACGACGCCATGTACGCCGCGTGCAAGCTTGGGCAGTCCTCGGGGTCATCGCTACTGGCGATGAGTCGCTGCCGCCGCTCGTACTTTGCCATCTGCGCAGCCTTCGTGACTTCCTCGTCGTCCTGCTCCTCCTTCACCTCCGGTTTCAGAACGAGGAGGGTGCCGCTGGCGCGCCTATGCTGATGCCGCGCTGGTTCGTGGATGTTGACGATGCTGCCGCCGCGCCTTCGAATCGCGGGCGGCGTCGCGACTCCGGCTCTTTCGGCACGTTGTACGGCATGGGGCGGTGCAAGGAAGGCGTCGGTCGCGCCGGCCCCGAAGAAGAAGAGTTCGAGGAGGACGAGTACGTCCTCCTCGGTTTCCAGTGTGCTGCGGCCGAAGGAGATGGTAGCGGGGAAGGTGGCATCTCCAGCCTTGCAGGCGCCATTGTGGATGCCGTCGACGACGTTTGGGAGGATGCGCCTGGGAACGCCCGAGAAACGGACGCGCACCTCCTTGTTCCAAGTGTTCCTCCGGCCGATGAGGCCATCAGTGCTGTTCATGTCGACGTCATACTGCGCCGGGAAGAAGTCCGCCCACCAGTGTTGGGGGCCAAGGTGGGATCGACTCGCTCCTCAGCGTCCCACCGGTAACGACGACTGGTGGGCGAACTTCATTTTGAAACATGGGAGCATATGCATCTTACTCATATTTTAAATTTTTAAGAAAATGAAAAAAAAATCGCACGTATATTTTTATGTGCTACGCGCCCACAAAGTTATTTAACGAAAAATCGACTTGTCATCCAGCATGTGTAAAAAAGATAAAATTCGGTGAGACTGTACACAAGATAAATTTTCTCTTTTATACATAGAACAAAAATAATATTGTTTTTTCATGAAACTTGGAGAACTAAGATATATTATGTAGATGTACATGTAAATTATTTTTGACACTTCCAATTATTATTTTTTGGTAGAGGAGCATATGCACCCGGGAGCCGAATTTAATTTCCCCACCGAAAGCTGTCTTTATTTTATTTTTAGGACTTTTTGGGCACATAATTGAGCTGTGATCGAGACCTTTTGCCAAAAATCCATACAACCATATCCATTTTTTTTACCTTTTCGAAATCCATATCTGCATCACTGCATGTATTTGTCTTTCAAGAAGTATGCCAATCCTCCAAGGATGAAATAATGTATATTCAGGGCATGGATGATGGATCTTGCGTCCTCCTCCTACAGACTACAGTCAGTCAGTCACACTTGACCCAAGAAGTCTCCTCCATAATCCCGTAGCTTTTTTTTTCGATAATGATGATGATCCCGTAGCTAGATCGTACTAGATTAGACTGCGGGAATGATAGTCACTCCTCAGTCACTCGCACAAGTCACTGCCCTACCAATGCCCATACCCAGTACCTGCACCTTTCACTGTCTCTCGGACCACTAGGAGCCGCGGACCCATCGGCGTGTAAAATTTCTGCCAAGCTCGCACAGGCTTTCCGGGGGAGCACACGGCACATGCGAGCTGCTGCGTCGTCCTCTACCTCCCCATAGGCTGGTAGTATTTGGCGAGACCAATCGACGCCGATCTGTAGCAGGCCCTGCGCAATCATGCAGAACAAGGGGTACTGAAGTGACGAGTGAGGCGATGAGGAGGACGTACGCCAATGCGAGGGCGTGGTAGACGGGTACGTTGGCACTGTTCCCGCCTCTGCGTGCACTCCTCTGTCTCGCCCGATGTATGTAATCTGACCGATCGGTCGATCCATCTCGTTGTAGAGTCTTGTCCAAGGAGATTCCGAGATCGAGAGATCTGAACGACGCGGCTACAGTGGCGAGAGAGAGAGGAGGGGAGGGGTACAACTACAACTACAAGAGACACTGGCGAGCCGCGCGTTGCTCAATCTCTCTGGTTCCGCTAGCTAGCTTCCCAAATTTGGCCGCTCGGTCAGCTGCGGCCACACTGTTGCTGCCGATTCCGGGCCTGGCTCTGCAGGGAAGCGCAAGCGCCCATGGAGAGCTCCTGGGGAAGGTTGAGGTGGGGCGGCAGATGCGCGCTGATGGCGGTGGTGGCGGTGTGCTTCGTCGCGGCCGTCTCCCTGTGCTGCGTCCGCTTGTGGGATTGCGGTGGCAGTGGCTGCAGCGGGTGTACTGTGGCGCTCCGTTCAGGTAACGAATTCAGCCTGCGCTATGCTCATCCCTGCACTTGTTTCCTCCGTTTTGGCAAGTTTTGAGTCCTGCGCTGGGATTGTGCATTTGTTCTTCTGAATGTTTGGTTTGTAATTTTGTACTGGTTTCTTGTCGAGGTTGCATATTGAGTTTACGCTTTGTTGCATGCTGATGCTAGTTCGTGCTTCCTTGCTCGCCAATATCATCTTTTCTGTTCTTGACCAGCAGGTTGGAGTGTTACAAACTTACAATCATTGTCTAATAACCTTCGTGCCCTTCTTTTCTTTTGTGCAGATTTTTGGAGACGAACAACAGCATCTTCCGCTAATCAGGTGAGTTCGCATCATCATCTTCCTCTCGCTAAATTTCCCTCTGATCCCCTGCACAGACTGCTATACAACAGTTTACATAGTGCACACAAGTCTATGCCACAAGTTTACAGCTCCACACCACTGGAATGCACACCGGCGTACATCCACTGCGGTTCACGTAGATCGTCGGTGCTGGGCCTCATTAGAGTATTAGACACACCAGAACCGCGAAATGATCAAGCGGACTGATTTGCTGCTCTTGATCCGCTCTGCCTCTATACTCTTTTTTTTGTTTTGTTTTGAACATCTCTATATTCATCTTGAACTGGTGATGCGCCGCCATGAACAAGCCGAGGTCCTCGCAGGACGGTAGTTAGGGCAGCATCGTAAGTTCGTAACTAGCACAGGCCCCGCCAAAGCGGCTGCACGCTGCAACCTCCACTAGCTCACGCACACAGGCCCAGCCATATGAATGCCAGCTGACGGCCCTTCCGACAGCCCTTCAACGCCGATGGACGGCCGGGGCCCGTGTGCTTCTGGCCATACGTCGCTGTCCTCTACCTGAACAGCGAGATACGGACCCGGTCGCGTTTAATCCATATATATCTACACGCCATCTCACACTGGCTGTGTTTCATGTTCGCAGGTGAGCTCGAGGGCCAGCGGGCAATGGCGGCCACGGCGGCGGCTGCTGTCGAGGACGGAAGGGCCGGGGTCGTACCCGCCGCGGTGCGCGTCCAAGTGCGGGAGCTGCAGCCCGTGCTACCCGGTGCACGTGGCCGTGCCGCCGGGCGTGCCGGTCACCACCGAGTACTACCCGGAGGCGTGGCGGTGCCGGTGCGGCAACCGCCTCTACATGCCATGACCATGACCATGCGACCAGACAAGATGTACCAACAAGGAGCCGCCGCGACGGCGACACCACTGCGGTTTGAAGAGCTCGCGAAGCACACCCGTCGAGTTTTGAGCGGCTGGCCCAGCCGAATTATTGCTCCGGCCGGGCCGGGTGGTGGCTAGACTGCGGCAGCAGTGCCATGGCTGTCGCGGCGCGCCTGCATCAAGTGTCATGGGCATGGTGGTGGCCTACTGGGCTGCTGCTGGGCTCAGTTCTTGTTCCAGCGCTTGTCTTCTCTGTGCCGCTGGAATTTGCACGGCCCTACCACGAGGCGCCGATGCATGGGGCTGTACGGAGGACCTGCTGGGAGCAAAATGACATGGGACGAGCTCCTGCACGTGTCCAGATCATCTGTTGATAAGTCCGTCTTTTTTTTTTGTCTTCCGTCTTTCGACCTGTTGGGATTACAATTCGAAATTTTATTTGTAACCATATATGATATGCGATGACGCGTGTTGAAGCACGTATTGACCCCAAGCCCGGTGTCAAACATAATGCATCATCTTGGAGTCATGTTATATTTAACTTGATAATTCTTATATACCGATCAGGTCGGTGGCTACCAGATGTGTCCAGTTGTTGATAAGTCCAGTCTTATTTTTGTTGTCGTCTTTCGACATGTTTGGATTAGAGAATTTGAAATTTTATTTGTGGTGGCCATAATTGTAACCATATGATTTGCAATGACGAATGTTGAAGCACGGCCCCAAGTCCGGATCATTTTGTAATATGTGTCAAAATATAATGCATCATCGTGTCGAGTTTGTGAACCGCGTTACATTTGGACTTGGGTTTAGACTTGATTTTGTATCCTATGATGGCTAGACAGCGAGTACGCAAAACCTAGGTAACAAACCTCGATGTCTTACCCACAACAAAACTTCGATGTCTGCATTCTTTTTTGCAATTGTCTACGAGAAATAGACAAATAACAATACAGTATTTTCTTATTCATTTCTCTTCAAACTCTTAGTGGAAGTTGGACAAAAAAATCTAGATTTTTTCTCTCTTTTTGAGTAAATTTCAACACTATAAGAGAGAAAATCATCGAAGAATAGCCGTCTCCGCCGATGGAGAAATTTACGGTCCCCTTAGCCCGGCTACCATCTTGGCCGCCGAGTGGTGGGGGGCCTCAGATATTTACTCTCCTTTTGCAAATGAAGTTACTCTAGTTTTATAGTGCTGCCACGAAGCTAGAGAAGTTTGTGTCCCCACGGTCCGATTATTCAGATCTAATGAGTTCAAATTATTGTGTCACGTTGCTTTCATTTGCTTGATTATTCGTGGAGTTGAAATCTTTCTTCGATATTATGGTAAAGTTTTTGTGGTTCGGTTCTACTTCTAGGAGATCATCCCATAGCCAATTTCGTTCAACTATCACGGCTTCAGGGAAATTTCGGAAATGTCATTTCAATTGAAAATTTCACGCTTAACGAAGGATGTCCCCTCCTCTCGTCTACACGACGATTTCAAAATCCTCCACCACCACCACCACCACCACCTTCCCCCACCCAGTGATCTCGCCGGCGGGAGCCCAGACTCTAGCGGAGATGGCGGAGTTGAAGTGGTCCTCGGGGATGATGCCCTTCGCGGAGGAGAGAAGACTCGTCGCGGAGAGTGCCAAGAGAGACGAAGAGGCGAAGATCGCAGAGGAGCGGAGGCAGACAAAACTGAGGCGGAAGCTGCTCATGCTCCAGATCTGCCTCGCCTCACCCTGGGCCGTCGAGCAGATGGCCAAGGGGTGGCGCTCGCAGCTATCTGGGCAGGGGATCGAGGAGCAGATCGTGGCGGCGCAGGGGATGCTGGATCTCAAGGATCCAGACGATCCGATGAGGGAAATGGCGCGACAGGGGTTGGAGGAGCTGGAAAACATGCCGTGAACCAGCAGGGATGGCGCATCTGGTCGCCGCTGAGCAATTTTGGCTCAGCTGCAGGGGAATCACAGAGATTCTCCATGGATGGGCTCGAGAGGTCGATTCATGGCCTGAAAAGTCTGTGCGGAATCTGGAGGTATTCCCCTATTTGGCATCTCCCCTATCGTCTGGTGCCCATGCCGATGCTATATTTGGGGGCGACACACGGAAGAACGATAACACC
This sequence comes from Lolium multiflorum, assembly GCA_030979885.1. NCBI lineage: Eukaryota > Viridiplantae > Streptophyta > Magnoliopsida > Poales > Poaceae > Lolium > Lolium multiflorum. Next base: position 18,168 of record JAUUTY010000508.1, read on the forward strand.
GAAAATGGAGGAGGCAGAGGGGTCTCGCAGAGTCTTCCACAGAAGGACAGAGAGCGAGAAGATGATGAGAGAGGCTGTGGAAGGATTGGAGCTGCTGAGGAAGACGCCGGTGGGGATCATGGCGCTGCCGGCGCCACCAAACCGCAGAGTTTCAGAGCTGCTGGGTCCAAACCCTGTCAGACCGTCAACTTCAGCAGGGTGGTCTCAGCCTCCAACGGAAGATACAATGTACATCAACAGCTCGTTCGATCCAGAGAGGAAGTTGCCACTGATGAAGAAAGAAGACCTGACTACTATCTCAATAATGGCAAGGTTCAAGCGCATCACCAGGCGCTTGTTGGGAGGGAACAAGAAGGTTCAGTTCAAAGAGCCGTTCAAGGAAGGGTGTCACGAAGTTCTATGAAAGGTATGTGTCATAAAAAGGCTAGCAATCGTTTCCATGTTCTTAGTGATCTCTCTGAAGGAGAGGATGTTTCTGATGATGCTCTCTCTGACAATGACTCTCATGAAACCCTCCCCATATGCTTTGGTGATTATCTTGCCATTGCAATGGATAAGAGGGGAACGAGTGACAAGAAAAGCATCAGTAGACAGAAAGGTTTGGTGAATTATACTTGCAAGGGATCTAGTTTAGGAAGAGAGACAAGTTTGGCTGGATCAGAACATAGAAATATTCCTTCTTTGCAACATGATCCAGCAGAACATGTTAAAAAAACTTTCCCAGAAAATTTAGATCCTAGTTGGTTCAAAACCTGTCGAGGAAAAGCTGTTAGAATAAATTTAAATCCCTTTCTAGAGGCAAGGAAAGCTTTAGGGATGACAGATCCTGCTCCTGTGCTATCAAGGTCACCAGCAGGTGACTCTGTCATCAAAGCTTGCGAAAGGCCTTTTAGGAAGCCAGGAGATGACATAGACTACTTTATTGGAATTAAAGTTTACATAAAGACAATGCCATCTCATGGGCTTGTTAGTGGTTCAGGGCAGCCCAAGCCCAGCCCATCAGAAACACACCCAGAGCAGACCATGTGCTGGTATAAAGCAAAGACAGGGACAACTCTGTCTGAAGAGATCTTTTCACAAGGGCATTTGGATAGCTTCCTGGGGAGTTGGTGGGAGCGTGGGACTAGGGTTCCTCCGGCTGAAACGGCGGCGGAAAGCTCGAGGGGGATGGGAGAGAGATATGAGAGTATGGGAAGAGGAGGAAACTATGGCAGAGAAGAAGGAGGACCAAACAGACAGCAACAACATGGTGGATACAGAGGTAATTCTTTTCAACGTCCACCCTTCTCTCGTCCTGGGCAGTTTGGGGGGAATCAGTTCCAAAATTCTCAGAGATTTGGGAGAGGACAAGGACAATTCAACAATCAAGGCATAGGCTCAGATGGACAAGGAGCTGGACAGTTTGGTAACAGCCAGCATCAAGGAGGGAGAGTTGGAGATAGGGATCATTTCCAAGGGCAGAACAGAACTTATGTGCAGAGGACATTGCTTGCTAACTTAGGAGGAGTCTCAACTGGCCAACACAAGGTTGCTGATGAAAGGACAACGGTCTCAGCCACAGCAGCTGTTGCCTCATCTGGGACAACACAGCAAGTGCAGGTAGGATCAAGCTCAGAGACAGAATTGGCAGGGAAGAAGACTTCTGGAGATGACAACCTCCTCTGTAACAAGTGTGGGAAGAAGGGACATATCTCAAAAGATTGCAATGAAGAGATTGAGTGTGTCAACTATGGCAAAGGACATCTGACGAGGGTGCTCCTCGACAATGCCCTCCGATTGGGGCTTAGGGTTGATGAAATCCTGTAGGCTGACACGAGACATCGGTTAACAGACAAGCGGGGAGATCAATTTACCCAGGTTCAGGGCCCTCGATGAGGTAACACCCCTACGTCCTGACTGTCTGATCTTGATTATGCAAATATCGGGTTACAATGGGGTGCCGAAAGTTTCGGCTGTGTTCTCGTCGAGAGGCTAAGTGTTATGGTGACCTAGCTTCAAACTTGTGGTGGCTAAAGTTGCTAAGATTGATTGTCTCCCTCGGCAGCCCCTCTCCTGGCCCTTGTAAAGGGGGCCAGGTCCCAAGATATCTACACGAGTACGACTAGGTTTACAAGAGACCTAGTTCTAAACTTTCCTTGTTTGATTGATCTTTATCTTGGTCTTCAAGGAATCTTCTTCGACACCGACCTAGTGGCCCATCTTGCCATCGGTTGTCTTCATGGGCCTCCAGTTGGGCTATACGGGATAGGACAATACCAGTTACCCGAAGGGTAATGCCCACGTTAGTAGTCCCCGAGTGTCTAGCCGAAGATATTTCGGGTAGAGACTAAAGCACGCCTCCGCTGAATGTTCTTTTCTCGATAGTTCTAGTCCATCTTGTAATGGCTTCGTCTTCTTTTATCGGGTGTGCGTGCAGCGCTCCCGATGAGAGTAGCCCCCGAGTCTAGATACGGATACTTGCAATCCGTGTGTAGACTCAAGTTGTACTACTCGAATGTTTTCTTCTCCCAAAGTTTCTTGCAAGTCTTCATTAACCATCCGATAAATTCATATCGAGGCTTGTACTTTCCCAATAAGATATAATGCATAAAGGATATTGAGTAACGTGCCCAGCTTTGCTGGTTAACTGCCTGTTGACAAAACAACGTTACCCTACACAGAATCAAGTCCCTGGCATGATCCCGAGTGCAAAAAAGTTTTATCGGGTGCGCGTCCTGCGCTCCCGATGGGAGTAGCCCCCGAGTCTGGGCACGGGCGCTTGTGACCGGGTGCATACTCGAGCTGAACATACTGTTCTTTTCTTCAAATACTTCTTCACGCCCTTCTTCGTGAAAAATCTTCGAGTTCACGTTTATCGGGTGCGCGTCTTGCACTCCCGATGGGAGTAGCCCCCGAGTCTAGGTGTGGATGCTTGCAATCCGTGCGTAGACTCAAGTTGACCACTCGACAGTTTTGTTTCTTCGACTCCTCAATCGAGCTTTATGACGTCAGTGATGACGCAACCACTGCCATGGTTTGATTGACAAGATGTGACCTGACGGGCCCACCCTAGTTCTGCGCGGGCAGTTTTTAGGAAATGACCAGTGCATGCACATTGACCGAGGTGCCTCCTCGATTTCCGCACATCATGGGAATAATGGGCCGCCGGTTCCGTTCTCTGCAGAGCGACACGTGTACGACCAGATCTCATCCACCTCCCACGATGGCTTTAAGGTTATGGCCACGATCTCCCAGCAGTCTTACGGTATAAATAGAGTGCCTTTGCCATTTTCACTTTTTACACCTCTATACTGCTCATCTTCCTCCCAGCCTTCCTCTGCATCTCTGTTCCTTTCCTCGAAAGCTCCGGACGCCATGGGCAAGAAGAAGAGCGCCAGCGCCTCAGGCTCCTCCAAGGTCAGCCGTGATTGGGGCGCCTCCACCATCACCAATCGCGAAGTGAGCAAGTTGCGTTCCCTCGGCTTCACATCCTCATCCGACGATGATATTCGTCTTCCAGGTCCTTCCTCTCGCCCAAATCCCCCAAAGGGCTTTACTGTCATGTTTGTAGCCTTAATGTTTCATGGGCTTTCGCTCCCTGCCCACGAGTTTCTTCGTTCCCTTCTGTTTTTCTATGGGATTCAGCTCTGGCAGCTGACCCCAAACTCCATTCTCCGCCTTTCCATTTTCATCACCGTTTGCGAAGGTTTCCTTGGCATTGATCCCCACTGGGGTATTTGGAGGAAAATTTTCTATGTCAAGCGTCATAACGACAACAACGCCCCCCCCCCCCCCCCCCCGTCGTCGGCGGCGTTGGCTTCGTTGTTAGAAAAGAGGTTGATTATCTCAACTTCCCGATGAAAGAATCCGTCCAGGGCTGGCGCCACAAATGGTTCTACCTGCGAGACACCCCAGTGCCTGGGCGGCGTTCCAACCTTCCCCCCCTTCAAGGATGTCTTAGTGGCTCAGCCGAAGAAATCCTGGCGAAACGCCCTATCTCCCGACGAAAGCGCTCTTGCTAACAAGCTGTTCGAGCAAGTTGTTGACTTGAAGAATGCGGGAGGCTTAACGATGTGCGGCACTGAAGTAGTCTCGGTGTTCCTAAAACGTCGAGTGCACCCACTAATGTCCCGTCCCCACCAACTGTGGATGTATACTGGGGAAGGCGGCATGTCGAGAGTAAGCTCTGGCGACCTGTCGGATGACGAGCTTCATGAAGAAGTACGTCGTCTTACTTGCTACAGCATGAGGGACACCATTGTCCTGACTTCGGCCCGCTCTCCATACGATTTGACGCACCTACCAATCGAGGTAGTCTCTATTGCATTTGCTTCTTTTGCTATTATCTTGTTATTCTCCAGTTTTTCATTGATTTTCTTTTGTCGACAGGCCTCTACCGTGGTCCGATGTTATCCTCCCACACCCGAAAGTGGTGTGGAGCCAGAGGATGATGACGATTCCGAAGAGATCGAGGGCGCTCATGCCCTTGAGGACAGCGATGTCCAAGAGGAAGAAGCCCTCGAGGACGATGTCCTTACTAGGAGCAGGCGACGCAGGAGGATAAATGATGACCTGATCACGACGGCTGAATCGAGTCCTAGCGGACAAGACAATGATGCCGATGAAACTGCGTCGCCTCCCCCTGCCCCGAAAAGTTCGGCAAGCCTCTTTGCTGTCGAAGATGACTTAGACATGTAAGTGGTTGCTTCTTCTTCATAACTTGCTTCCTTTATTCTGTACGATTAACACTTTTGCTTTCCAAGCAGCTCTGATGATGATGTTCCTCTCGCAAAGAGGGCTAAGTTTTCTTCTGGGAGACACGAATCAGGCAAGGAGTCAAATCCTTTGCCTGCCAAACGAACACCGCCCTCAAGGACGACTATGGAGAAGATTCCAGTGTCGAAGGTCATCCCTTCTGGCGACGTCTCCATTCCACCAGCTGCCCGCGACCATGTAAGCGATTTATCCAGCTCGGTCTCTCTTTTTTTTCTTTATGATGGATTCCATCATTCGACTGAAATTTCTTGACCTTTTGTCTTGCAGCCAATTTATGCCACAGTTGACGCCGTGGCAGATTTTGCTGATCAGTTTACTCGCTTGGAGTCTGGAAATGCTCATCTTCGGAAGACCATCAAGACTTCGGCTGACCAAGTGTTGGAAGCCAACAGGCTTGCAACCAATGCTCAAAACGAAAACACCTTGCTGAAGGATGAGCTAAAGAAGTTGAAGCAAAAGGTGAAGGATGACCAGGATGCTAGGCGCAAGGTCGCAGCTGCTGCTGATGAGAAAGAAGGCGTCCTCCATGAATCCATCGCAAACTTAATGAGTAAGTTCTTTCGAATACGTTTGTGTTCAGTACTTTCCCTTCAAGCTGCTTATCCATCTTCTTTCAGACGCTGCCGATATAAACATCAATCGGGCCCGCAAGCTTCGGGAGGACTCCATGTCTGACGCCTTATCACTTGCTGCTGAATCCAACGTCCAAGTTCTTGGACTTTTGCAAAAGACAAAGGGAGCATTATCGAGGCTGTTCTCGATGATTTTACCGAGGATGAAGCAGGAGAAGACCCTTGGCGAGATGGCAGAGGCTTTCCTTATCGATCCTTCCGAACCTGTGGAGGTACTTAAGCGTCGTTCCCGTTTATTTGGGGCGGTACTTACTTTCCAGCTGTTGATGGGTCATGGGCTGGGCTCTGAGCTAGAAAGGTTTTCTGAGGCATTGCCTGTAGATGATAATGATCTCCTGATCAACCTTGAGCCTTTCAAACAATCAGCAGTAACATGCGCCAATCGACTCCTCAAGCTGGTTGACGAGGCGAAGATTAAGACTGCACCCGAAGCTTCTCCCGGCTCATCATCAGTTGCTCCTTAAATGATGTCTTGTTGTAATTAAGGCCCGATACAATTTTAGCTTAGCCCTGTTTTACTTTTGGCTCCGTTGCCAGTATCAACAGCCCCTTTTGATTGTAATATATATGTGCTTCAATGCTCCCGATGGGAGTTTTTACTAATGTTATTCTGAACTGCAACTTATGATGCAGATTCCTTCGTCTTCTTCTTGTGCTGATCCTTTTTTGAATCCTTCGGCTAGCGATGAATACGACCTGGTTCGTCGTTTACGCGATCAAATAACCCGACTGAATAAGGACATAACCAATCTTCATTCGATGGCAGCGTTGATAAAAAGAAAAGGTGAAATTGCAACTGCGGTTGAACAACACGCTCCTGATCGTCTTCGTGTTGCTACTGAGAGCCTGAGCTGTAAGTGCCCATCCGTCCGTTGATTTTTATCGAAACTTAAATGTTCTTCTAACTGGTCCTTGTCTTCCGACAGTCGCAGCTCCCGACGCGTCAGAAGAAAACAGAAGGATCCATGAGAAGATTGAAGCGATGACCGACGTTGCTCACCCGAAGCATGAACTGTGGTCCCATCGACCAAAGGCCGTTATCATGGCTAAGTTTGAACATCGATCGGAGAAGGTGCACTATTTCTTCGACAAATTCCACGATCATCTCTCGATGGTTTGGAGGACCTTGTTTCCTTTAGATCAAGCACCCGAAACATTGTCTGCTTTATTCACCCGATTCAAGACTCCAGAAAGGATTCGTCTGCTGATGCGGAAGGAACTTCTGGCCGGTGCCGAACTTGCCTTTGCTTCAGTTTTAGCATGTCACCCGACCTTGGATTTGGAGGCCATAGCTAATACTAATAGGAGTTTAGACCAGTAGTATGGTATTGCCAGGAATCCTGCATATGTTGTTATTTCCCGCATGGAAACATGCGTCGAGAGAGACCTGAAGGGCCCGAGAGGATCAAGGAAACCTGCCATAAGATTATTCATATATATGTATGTAATGACCTTGTTCTCACAAGGGGTAATTTCAAATGTATCTTGATGCATATTTTACGCATTCGATAATTTCTGGGTGAATTTGTTAATTCAATTGGTAATTGTTTTGTCGAGGGGGGCTGAGTGATCAAGTCAGCCTGCTCACCCGACGACTCCGTTGGATTTGCATTTTATTGCGGAGCCAATGTGTAAGTTTCGTAGGAGCGACACCCGTCGAGTGATCGAGGGATTTAGACGCTTGACTTCGTCGCACGGTGCACCGGCTTGAGTCTTGTTTTATGGTAGTAGATCCATCGTTCGCAGCGCTCGCGTATTTTCTCGAGGCTTAGATGGGTTATCGTGTGTCATTAATCTTAGCTCCCGATGGGAGTATTTAATTAATGACACTGTGAACATATCTCTGGCCAACGCTCCTGATAGGAGTAAGAGCCAATGAGAAGAGCCCCGAACATGTTGTTCGGATAATGAGGCCTGGAACAACAAAGGTAGAAAACCTGATCAAAAAATTGTATTCATGATATAAATCGAGCTGCCAAATAACAAGAAAAGGATTATATCCTATGTGTAGAATCGTCGCAGATGTGCAACGTTCCATGGATTTTCAACGTCTTGACCCAAGGCTGGATTCTTGAGGCGATAGGCTCCCCCTGGTATCACTTTAGTGACGATGAACGACCCTTCCCATGGGGATTCCAGTTTCAAAGGCCTCTCTTGCTTTAGTCGTAGTACCATATCACCAACGTTGAAGCTTCGGCTTCGTACTCGTCGGCTGTGGTAGTTCCGTAATGCTTGTTGATACGCCGTTGTTCTTGCCAAGGCGATGTCCCGAGCTTCGTCAAGGAGGTCGACAGCATCTTGCAACGCGTTATTGGAAGTGCTTTCCGTGTATGCAGTCACTCAAGGTGCTTCGAATCGAACGTCGGCTGGTAAAACTGCTTCGGCTCCGTATACCAAGAAAAACGGAGTGTACTGAGTTGACCTATTGGGTGTGGTACGCAAACTCCAGAGTACGGAAGGCAATTCTTCAACCCAAGCTCCAGCTGCACCTGTAAGGCGTTTCTTGAGGCCGCCCCCTATTAGACCATTGATCCTCTCGACCTAGACGTTGGTTTGGGGATGTGCTACCGAAGCAAATTTTAGTTTGATGCCACCATCATCGCAGAACTTCCGGAACTTTTTGGAATCAAAATTAGTTCCGTTATCTGTGACGATACTGTGAGGCATACCAAAGCGACAAGTTATTCCCTTGAAGAATTCGACGGCGGTTTCGGCTTTCTGATTTTGAACAGGTACGACCTCGATCCATTTGGTAAATTTGTCGACTGCAACGAGAAGATACGTGTGACCCCCGGGCGATGATCTTGGTAATGGTCCAACTTGGTCGAGTCCCCATTGCGTGAAGGGCCACGCTAGGGGTATCGTCATGAGATCTGTTGCGGGAGCGTGCGGTTTTGGTGCAAAACGCTGACAAGGGTCACACTTTCGAACAAAGTCCCGAGCATCCGATGCTGCTGTTGGCCAGTAAAATCCTGCTCTGAAAGCTTTCGCCACAAGTGCTCTACTGCTTGCATGGTGTCCACAGGTTCCTTCGTGTATCTCGCGTAACAGAGCTTTTCCATCGTCGATGGCAATGCTCCTTTGAAAGATATCAGAAATACTACGCTTGTACAGTTCTCCGTTTACCACAGTAAAGGCCTTTGATCGCCTCACAATTCGTCTGGCTTCCACTGGATCCTCTGGTAGCTGTTGTTTTATCAAGTATGCCAAAAAAGGTTTGGTCCATAGGGGTTCGAGTAAGAGAACCTGTTCTGCAGACTGAGGTGGAATTTCCTGGTCAGTTTGCTGCGGTACTGCTTCTGAAACATCATCCGATGACTTTGGAGATGCCGACGTTTTCTCCTTTATTTATCGATGCGTGATGACCTCGTAGAATACCCCATCTGGGATAGGAGAGCACATGGAACCGATGTTTGCCAAGGCGTCGGCTTCCTCGTTGCTGGCTCTGCCGATGTGCTTAAGTTCGCACCCTTCAAACTTGGCTTCCATATTCGGATATAACTGATGGTAGGCAATCATGTTGTCACTGACTGCGTCGCATAAGTTCATCGACTGCTGTACTACCAAGTTTGAGTCTCCATAAATTTCCAGACGAGTTGCTCCACACGCTTTTGCCATCTTCATTCCGTGTAGCAGTGCTTCGTATTCCGCTTCATTATTTGTTGGTAAAGGGAAATTCATACGCAGAATGTATTTCATCTTGTCTCCTTGCAGCGATATCAATATCACCCCTGCTCCTGCGCCTGTGCTCCGCTTCGACCCATCGAAGTACATTGTCCAGGAGCCAGACATATCGGGTGCCGCGAGCGACTGAATCCAATCGGCCACGAAGTCTGGGAGAATTTGGGATTTTATCGCCGTTCGATTGACATAAGTTATGTCGTGAGGTGCTATCTCGATGGCCCATTGAGACACCCTACCCGTCGCCTCTGGGTTGGTGAGTATGTTTTTCAACGGCGCTTCGCTTACCACTATAATCGGATGCTCCGTGAAATAGTGGCGTAGCTTACGAGCTGTTCTCCATACTGCATATGCTAGCTTCTGGTGATGAGGATATCTTTGTTTTGCTGGTGTGAGTACTTCGCTAAGGTAGTAGACCGGTCTTTGCAGGCCGTGGACTCTTCCCGCTTCTTCCTGTTCAACAACTAGAACGCTGCTGAAGACTTACACCGTTGCTGCTATGTACATAAGCAGTGTTTCCTTTCATGCGGTGTCACAAGTACTGGAGATGTCGACAAAATCCTCTTTAGATTGTCGAAAGACTCTTGCGCCTCATCGGTCCACTCAAATTTTTCTGACTTTTTCATCAGGTTGTAGAAGGGCAAAGCTTTCTCTCCTAGCTTGGCAATAAATCTGCTGAGCGCTGCCAAACGTCCTGCCAATTGCTGCACTTGATGCAAATTCTTTGGCGGCTCCATGTCGAGGATAGCTTTGATTTTTAAGGGGTTTGCATCTATCCCTCTGGCTGAGATGAAGTACCCGAGTACTTGTCCTCCTGGCACTCCGAAGAAACATTTCTTCGGGTTCAGCTTGATTTTATATCTATCGAGATTGTCAAAAGTTTCCCGCAGATCGTCGATGAGTGTGGCGGCGTGCTTTGTCTTTACCACGATATCATCAATGTAAACCTCGATATTCCTTCCAATCTGCTCTCCAAGGAAATCTTGCATACATCGCTGATAAGTTGCTCCTGCATTTTTCAACCCGAAAGTCATGACGTTGTAACAGAAAACGCCGTGTGGGGTGATGAATGCGGTCAGCTCCTGGTCCTCCTTTTTGAGCTTGATCTGATTGTACCCAGAGTACGCATCGAGAAAAGAGAGACGATACACATGCTTAGGGCAATGCTTGTTTAGGCTCGTGTAATCGACTATCTGATCGATTCGAGGTAAAGGGAAGTGATCCTTAGGGCAATGCTTGTTTAGGCTCGTGTAATCGATACACATGCGAAGAGCGGTTGTGTCTTTCTTTGGTACCATGACTGGATTGGCCACCCACTCGGCTTCCTTGAGCTCCCGAATGAATCCCGCTGCGGAGCCGACGACTTCTTCGCCGATGGCCCTTCTCTTCGGCTCGAGAACCGGCGCATCGACTATTGTCTTGGTTTGGTTGGGTCAACATTGAGGGCGTGCTCGGCAGTTCCCTAGGAATACCTGGCATGTCGGATGGTTCCCATGCAAATATTTCCCAGCGCTCACGGAGGAACTCGATGAGCGCGCTTCCTATGCGATGCTGAGGTCTGCCGAAGTATTGACTGTTTTCTTTGGGTCAGAGGGATGCACCTGCTGCTTCTTTGCTTCCTTCGCGACATCGAATTCATCAGACTTTACGTTGCGATTATCGGCTGGTGGCTGTGCGTGGTCTGTGACGGCGTCAACTGCGTTAATAAGTTCTTCTCTTGCTCCAAATTTCGAAGCGATCTTTTGGAAATCTCTGTCGCAGCTATCTGAGCGGGAAAAGCTTCCATGGATGGTTAATGCTGTCCCGTTATTGTCTGGCATCTTCAACTTCAGGTACGCATAATGGGGGACTGCCATGAACTTAGCGAACGCCGGTCTGCCGAGGATGGCATGGTACTGAGATTCCCAATCAACCACTTCGAACTCGATTTTTTCCTTTCTGAAGTTGCTAGGCGTGCCGAAAACTACATCCAGTGATATTTTACCGAGAGAACAGGAGGCAAAGCGAGCTAGGCTGGACGAAATCCGTCAACTGCTTTTAGAGCAGTATCGGATTGTCGAATGGCACAAGAGATTATGGATGAATAAGCGGGTCGAGTCGGTATGATGCCGTGGAATCCTGTGTCGGACTCCTTCAGCATGTCGACTGTAAGGCCCATTGCTTTCATCGTGCTGGCAAACAGCAGATTCAAACCACTTCCTCCATCCATGAATACCTTGCTCATGTTATATCCTCCAATCTGTGCTTCAAGAACTAGGGCTGCGTGGCCAGGCCACGGGACGGCCTTCGGGTGCTCTGCCTTGCTAAATGATATGCTTTGGTCCGACCAGTCGATATATTCAAGTGTGTCGACCATGGCAACTTCTGCGTACTTCACTTCCCGAGAAAACTTCTTGACTTCTCTCTTCGAAAAACTGGTTTTATGAATCATGTTGACTTGTCCGCGAGATTCTGGAAACGCTTCGGCTGGGGCGTACTGGTCTCCTCCCGCTGGTACGTATGGCTCCGGCACGTACGGTTCTGGCACGTATGGTTCTGGTTGATAACTGTAGGATGCCGCTCTTCTCTCCATCTTGTGGACTCTTGCCGTGGCTTCAGCCCTAAGGTCGCCGCAGAACTGCCGAATCTCGAGGAACTGTCGACAGTTCCTAAGCAAATGACTGGATTTCTCGAGGCAATCCTTTGGATCAATGTAAGAGTGCAGGTAACACGGTGCTTCAAGATGCTCCGTGGCTGATAGGTATGGTGTGCGAAGGCGAATCTTGTTTGATTGTGCATTATGGCATCCTTGCTCGTACTGCCGAGGGTGAGCCGCGATTCGCTCTTATTCTTCGCGGCGTGAGTCCCTTCATCTTTTCCTTTGCTCCTCTACGGTGTCGAAGCTGCTTCGGCTGCCCTTTCCGGCACTCCTGGATAGGGCCGCCAAGGCTGCTGCTGGCATGATATTTCCTGGAGCCGAAGTTCTTGGGCTTGATGCGTTTGAACTAGGGAGGCGAAGGAACCCTCTGGAATCGACAATGAAGTGAACACCACCAAAAGTAGTATCCATGTTGCCGCGAGGTTCTGCGGAGATTGAACGTGACGCCTCGGTGTGCGGTACGAACTCGAATGATCCGCAACAGACCGAATCCCTCCGTTCTGGCGGTGTTGGTGACTCCAGCGTGAACGCTGCAGACGTGACTGGTGCTGCCGATGACTGCGTTCGCCGACGAGTTCCCACGACGGCGCATATTGACGAGGCTGCTCCTCGACAATGCCCTCCGATTGGGGCTTAGGGTTGATGGAATCCGTAGGGCTGACACGAGACATCGATGCGACAAGCGGGGAGAGCAATTACCTGTGTTGTGGCCCTCGATGAGGTAACACCCCTACGTCCTGTCTGATCTTGATTATGAAAATATCGGGTTACAATGGGGTGCCAAAGGTTTCGGCTGTGTTCTCGTCGAGAGGCTAAGTGTTATGGTGACCGAGCTTCGAACTTGTGGTGGCTAAAGTTGCTAAGATTGATTGTATCCCTCGGCAGCCCCTCTCCTGGCCCTTATAAAGGGGGCCAGGTCCCAAGAGATCTACACGAGTACGACTAGGTTTACAAGAGACCTAGTTCTAAACTTTCCTTGTTTGATTGATCTTCATCTTGGTCTTCAAGGAATCTTCTTCGACACCGACCTAGTGGCCCATCTCGCCATCGGTTGTCTTCATGGGCCTCTAGTTGGGCTATACGGGATAGGACAATACCAGTTACCCAAAGGGTAATGCCCACGTCAACATCAATCCATGAGGTGTGCCTGGCTCAAACAAAAGAAGCCAACTGCAAATCTGGTAGGATTTGGAGGGTCTGGTTTGTGCTGCTTTGTTGCTGAACATGCTAAAGAAGGTGCTGGAGCTGAGGAGAAAGGAAAGGCCATAGCAATAGTGAAAGTCAAAGAAGTGGACTTTGATACGTCTCCAACGTATCCATAATTTCTGATGTTCCATGCTTGTTTTATGACAATACCTACATGTTTTGCTCACACTTTATAATGTTTTTATGCGTTTTCCCTAACCTATTAACGAGATGCCGAAGGGCTAGTTGCTGTTTTCTGTTTTTGGTTCCAGAAAGGCTGTTCGGGCAATATTCTCGAATTCGACGAAACGAAGACCCAACATCTTATTTTTCCGGAACCTTCCAGAAAGTCGAGTGGGACCAGAGGGGAGCCCGGGGCCCCACACGTGGTGGCGGCGCGGCCCAAGGGGGGGCGCGCCCCCCTAGTGTGAGGAGGCATCGTGGCCCCTCCGACTCCGACTCTTCGCCTATTTAAGCCGTCCTGACCTAAAACATCGATACCACTTGACGAAACTCCGGAAAGACTCCAGGGGCGCCGCCGCCATCGCGAAACTCCAATTCGGGGACAGAATCTGTTCAAGCCGCCGGGACGGGCAAGTGCCCAAGCCATCTCCATCAACGCCACCGCCTCCATCATGCTCCGTGAGTAGTTCCCCATGGACTACGGGTTCTAGTTGTAGCTAGTGTGTATTCTCTCCCCATGTACTTCAATACAATGATCTCATGAGCTGCCTTACATGATTGAGATTCATCTGATGTAATCGGTGTTGTGTTTGTTGGGATCCGATGGATTGTTACATTATGATTAGTCTATCTATAAAGTTTGTGAAGTTATTGTTGCTGCAACCTTGTTGTGTTTAATGCTTGTCACTAGGGCCCGAGTGGCATGATCTTAGATTTAAGCTCTATAATTATTGCTTAGATTGTATCTACAAGTTGTTTGCACAAGTCTATGTCTGGAACCCGAGGCCCCAGAGTGACAGAATCGGGATAACCGGAGGGGAAGGCATAGGTATGAGGATCACATGTTTTCACGGAGTGTTAATGCTTTGCTTCGGTGCTCTATTAAAAGGAGTACCTTAATTTCCAGTAGATTCCCTAGAGGCCCGCTGCCACCGGCTGGTAGGACAAAAGATGTTGTACAAGTTTCTCATTGCGAGCACGTATGACTATATATGGAAAACATGCCTACATGATTAATAGACTTGATGTTCTGTCTTAATGCTATTTCAATCCTATCAATTGCCCAACTGTAATTTGTTCACCCAACACTTGTTATTGGAGAGTTACCACTAGTGTAGATAGCTGGGAACCCCGGTCCATCTCTCGTCATCATATACTCGTTCTATATGTCATTGGAAGTAGTATCAACTATTTTCTGGTGCCATTGCTCTCATATTACGCTACTGCTGTCGTGTTACTGTTACTATTGCTCTCATATTTCGCGCTTTCACATCACCCCGTTACTAGTGCTTTTCAGGCGCTGAATTGACAACTCATTTGTTAAGGCTTATAAGTATTCTTTACCTCCCCTTGTGTCGAATCAATAAATTTGGGTTTTACTTCCCTCGAAGACGTTGCGATCCCCTATACTTGTGGGTCATCAAGACTATTTTCTGGCACCGTTGCCGGGGAGGCATAGCTCTACTCATAAGTTCACCTGGGGAGTACACTCTACCTCTCTTCTTTCTCTGTTTTTATTTTGTTTTGCTTAGTTTAATTTTGTCTAGTTTATTTGTGCTTAGTTTATTTCTGTCTAGTTTTATTTTGCTTAGTTTACTTTTGTCTAGTTTATTTTTGTCTTGTTTTATTTTCCCTATATACCCGAAAATCCATAAAAATTTGAAAAACCTAAAAATTAAAAACTGCTATTATGGGAGAACCTACAACCTATTTGGAGCTTATAGCATTATATAATAATTATAGAGAATCAAGAACGGGAAAAGTTATGAGTGCTGTGATAGAAAAATTAAATACAATTGCTAAAATCTTGCTTAAACGCCATGATATAAACTGTTGCTCTAAACAGGATACTAAACATCTTAAATTTCAATGTGGCTTTAGTGAGGAAGTTTTAATTAAGAACTATAATTGGAATAGCTATATTCATTTTGGGTTCAAAGAGGTAGAACAATTTGTCTTATTTATGGGAGCCTCTGAGATAGAATCATTCATGTCTAAAAATTATGAAACTTGTGCTGTTTGTAAGGACCTTAAAGATTATGTCTCTTCTATCCTTAATTTTTGCATAGAAAGTTACAGCGATAATCCTTATATCATTTATTATAAAGAGAGACTCATTAATGCACAAGAATGCACTCACAATTTGCAGGAACCGGTGGAAGAAGAAATTGATGAACCTGAAAGCTCATTGGATGAAAAAGAGGAGGAAATTGATGAACCTGAAAGCTCATTGGATGAAAAAGAAGAGGAGAGTGATGAACAAAAGGAGGAAGAATGGATTAGCTACCCATGCCAACCTTCTAATGAGAGTAACTCTTTATCTCTTACACTATTTGATTGTCCTCCATGCTTACCGAAAGAGGATGAATGTTATGTTCATGTGGATTCTCTTGAAATATTACCTATGAGTAAAACTTGTGAGAATAATTATGCTACTGTTATCTATGATAATCCATGCTATTTTGATAAATCTTATGATAATGCTTTGTTTGTGCCTGATGTCGAAATGCATGGTACTAAAGAGTTTTGCTTGGCAAATGTTTATGATAAATCTCTAGATGATGGTCCTATGTTACTTGATAATATTAATTGTACTACTAATAAAAATGGGATTGGAGAGTTCTTGACTTTATCTATGAGTCCCATATCTTTTGAGTTTGATCAATCATCTTGTTATATTATTGATAAAAGTGGGTTTGAAAGTTTTAATCCTATTATTTCTGAGCTTGATAAAAATTATGTGTTTGTGAATCATGAAAAGCATGCTTTATGTGATAGCTATATTGTTGAGTTTATCCATGAAGCTACTGAAAATTATTATGAGAGAGGAAAATATGGTTGTAGAAATTTGCATGGTACTAAAACACCTCTCTATATGCTGAAAATTTTGAAGTTACTCTTGTTTTATATTCTTATGCTTGTCACTTTGTTCTTCATGAATTTATTTGTGTACAAGATTCCTATGCATAGGAAGTGGGTTAGACTTAAATGTGTTTTCAACTTGCTTTTTGATGCTCTCTTTTGCTTCAACTCTCATCCTTATGTGAGCATCATTAAAACTGCTGAGCCCATCTTAATGGCTATAAAGAAAGCACTTCTTGGGAGATAACCCATGTCTTTATTTTGCTACTGTCTTGTTGTGTATTGGAAGTTGTTACTACTGTAGAAACCTCTCCTTATCATGTTTTTGTGCCAAGTAAAGTCTCTATGGTAAAATTGATGCTAGATTTGGATTTCTGCGCAGAAACAGATTTCTATCTGTCACGAATTTGGACAGGGCTCTCTGTAGGTAACTCAGAAAAATCTTCAAACTTACGTGCGTGATCCTCAGATATGTACGCAACTTTCATTAGTTTTAAGTTTTCTGATTTGAGCAACGGAAGTACCTCGTAAAAATTCATGTTTACTGGCTATTCTGTTTTGGCAGATTCTGTCTCTGTTTTTTGCATTGTCTCTTGTGGACTTTAAGTGAGGCTTTCTAGACGTGGAGAGCTGTAGCTAATGTTTTATTGAGTTCTTGCAATGTGTCACTACAGGACCAAAGTGGATTAAAGTTTTTGAGTACTAACCCCTCTAATGAAGTTTATGAGAAGTTTGGTGTGAAGGAAGTTTTCAAGGGCCAAGAGAGGAGGATGATATATGATCAAGAAGAGTGAAAAGTCTAAGCTTGGGGATGCCCCGTGGTTCATCCTGCATATTTCAAGAAGACTCAAGCGTCTAAGCTTGGGGATGCCTTGGCATCCCCTTCTTCATCAACTTATCAGGTTTCTTCTATTGAAACTATATTTGTATTCGGTCACATCATATGTGCTTTACTTGGAGCGTCTGTGTGTTTTTATTTTTGATTGTGTTTGAATAAATTCGGATCCTATCAATCCTTGTGTGGGGGAGAAACACGCTCCGCTTTTTCATGTGAACAATGGTGTTCTTAGCTTTATTTTAATGTTCATGGCAGAGTTGAAAACTGTTGCACTTATTGATATTTGGTTGGAAACAGAAAATGCTTCATATTGTCTTGGATAATTTGATACTTGGCAATTGTTTTGAGCTCTCAAGTAGATCATGTTTCTCTGCATCATGTAGTTTAAACCTATTAGTGGAGAAATATCGTAGAGCTTGTTGAAAATTGGTTTGCATGATTGGTCTCTCTAAGGTCTAGATATTTTCTAGTAGAAGTGTTTGAGCAACAAGGAAGACAGTGTAGAGTTTTATAATGCTTGCAATTTGTTCTTATGTAAGTTTTGTTGTACCGGTTTATACTTGTGTTTGCTTCAAACAACCTTGCTAGCCCAAAGCCTTGTACTGAGAGGGAATGCTTCTCGTGCATCCAAAACCTTGAGCCAAAACCTATGCCATTTCTGTCCACCATATCTACCTACTATGTGGTATTTCCTGCCATTCCAAGTAAATACTTCATGTACTACCTTTAAACAATTCAAAAGCTATTATCTCTTATTTGTGTCAATGTTTTATAGCTCATGAGGAAGTATGTGGTGTTTTATCTTTCGATCTTGTCATTTACTTGACAGACTCTCACCAATGGACTAGTGGCTCATCCGCTTATCCAATAATTTTGCAAAAAGAGCTGGCAATGGGGTTCCCAACCCCAATTAATTAACTTGCATTAATAATTCTCTTCACATGTTTTGCCCTGATCTATCAGTAAGCAACTTAATTTTGCAAATAGACACTCCTCCATGGTATGTGAATGTTGGAAGGCACCCGAGGATTCGGTTAGCCATGGCTTGTGTAACCAAAGGTTGGGAGGAGTGTCATCTAATAAATAAAACTAAAGTACATGTGTAAACAAAAGAGAAGAGGGATGATCTACCTTGCTGGTAGAGATAACGTCCTTCATGGGAGCCGCTCTTGAAAGTCTGGTTGATAAGGTAGTTAGAGTACCCGGTACCATTCGTTGACAACAACAAACACCTCTCAAAACTTTACTTTTATGCTCTCTATATAATTTCAAAACTTGAAAAGCTCTAGCACATGATTTTATCCCTGCTTCCCTCTGCGAAGGGCCATTCTTTTACTTTTATGTTGAGTCAGTTTACCTACTTCCTTCCATCTTAGAAGCAAACACTTGTGTCAACCGTGCATTGCTTCTTACAAACTTGCTTATTTGCATTCATCATATTACTTTGTGTTGACAATTATCCATGAGATATGCATGTTGATAGTAAAAGCAACTGCTGAAACTTATATCTTCCTTTGTGTTGCTTCGATGCCTTTACTTTGAATTTATTGCTTTATGAGTTAACTCTTATGCAAGACTTTTGATGCTTGTCTTGAAAGTACTATTCATGAAAAGTTTTGCTATATGTTATCTATTTGTTAGCAACTATAGATCATTGCCTTGAGTCACTTCGTTCATCTCATATGCTTTGCAATAGTATGATTAAGATTATGTTGGTAGCATGTCACTTCAGAAATTATTCTTTTTATTGTTTACCTACTCGAGGGCGAGGAACTAAGCTTGGGGATGCTTGATACGTCTCCAACGTATCCATAATTTCGATGTTCCATGCTTGTTTTATGACAATACCTACATGTTTTGCTCACACTTTATAATGTTTTTATGCGTTTCCGGAACTAACCTATTAACGAGATGCCGAAGGGCCAGTTGCTGTTTTCTGTTGTTTTTGGTTCCAAAAAGGCTGTTCGGGCAATATTCTCGGAATTCGATGAAACGAAGACCCAACATCTTATTTTTCCGGAACCTTCGAAAGTCGAGTGGGACTAGAGGGGAGCCACGGGGGCCCCACACGTGGTGGCGCGGCCCAAGGGGGCGCCCAGTGTGAGGAGGCCCCGTGGCCCTCCGACTCCGACTCTTCGCCTATTTAAGCCGTCCCGGCCTAAAACATCGATACCACTTGACGAAACTCCGGAAAGACTCCAGGGGCGTCGCCGCCATCGCGAAACTCCACCCGGGGACAGAATCTGTTCCGCACGCCGCCGGACAGGGAAGTGCCCCGGCCATCTCCATCAACGCCACCGCCTCCATCATGCTCCGTGAGTAGTTCCCCCATGGACTACGGGTTCTAGCTGTAGCTAGTTGGTATTCTCTCCCCCATGTACTTCAATACAATGATCTCATGAGCTGCCTTACATGATTGAGATTCATCTGATGTAATCGGTGTTGTGTTTGTTGGGATCCGATGGATTGTTACATTATGATTAGTCTATCTATAAAGTTTGTGAAGTTATTGTTGCAACCTTGTTGTGTTTAATGCTTGTCACTAGGGCCCGAGTGGCATGATCTTAGATTTAAGCTCTATAATTATTGCTTAGATTGTATCTACAAGTTGTTTGCACATGTCTATGTCCGGAACCCGAGCCCCCAGTGACAGAAATTGGGATAACTGGAGGGGAAGGCGTAGGTATGAGGATCACATGTTTTCACGGAGTGTTAATGCTTTGCTCCGTGCTCTATTAAAAGGAGTACCTTAGTAGATTCCCTAGAGGCCCGGCTGCCACCGGCTGGTAGGGCAAAAGATGTTGTACAAGTTTCTCATTGCGAGCACGTATGACTATATATGGAAAACATGCCTACATGATTAATAGACTTGATGTTGTCTTAATGCTATTTCAATCCTATCAATTGCCCAACTGTAAATTGTTCACCCAACACTTGTTATTGGAGAGTTACCACTAGTGTAGATAGCTGGGAACCCCGGTCCATCTCTCGTCATCATATACTCGTTCTATATGTCATTGGAAGTAGTATCAACTATTTTCTGGTGCCATTGCTCTCATATTACTCTCGTTGTGTTATCTCTTATCGTCTCATATTACTTGCTTTCACATCACCCCCGTTACTAGTGCTTTTCAGTGCACTGAATTGACAACTCAGTTGTTAAGGCTTATAAGTATTCTTTACCTCCCCTTGTGTCGAATCAATAAATTTGGGTTTTACTTCCCTCGAAGACTGTTGCGATCCCCTATACTTGTGGGTCATCAGACTTTCAGGTAGATGATGAATTGTTAGTGATGTGTCTTGGAAGAACTTATCCATGGAAATGGACTTGGCAAGCAAAAAAAGTTTCAGCAGGTAGATTCTTGGTGAATTTCCCATCAACTGCAAGGATAAATGAAGTTTCTATATATGATTGGGTCACTTTGAGAGGTGCTCACATCAAGGTGAATGTCAAACAGTGGTCAGATGAGAATCTTGCAGCTGGTAACTACATTATGGGTTAGGGCTAAGAGAGTACCCAAAACACTGAAGAACTATCAAGGAATCTATGAAGTGGGCTCAACACTTGGACAAGTCATTGAAGTGGACATGGAAGCTTTTAGGAGGGATGGAAGCATAAGATTCCTGGTTGGAGTGGTCAATCACAAGAATATTCCTGCCATGGCAAAGCTTACCACAAAAAAGCTAATGATCTACTACATATACTTTCAAGTTGAGCAGGTGGTGGAAGAGGGTTGGCTGAGACCAGAGGAAGAATACATACA
This sequence comes from Lolium multiflorum, assembly GCA_030979885.1. NCBI lineage: Eukaryota > Viridiplantae > Streptophyta > Magnoliopsida > Poales > Poaceae > Lolium > Lolium multiflorum. The sequence continues at coordinate 38,706 of JAUUTY010000508.1, forward strand.
TGAATTTGATGAAATGGAAGACACTTTATCTCAAGAATTGGGGGATAGAAGAGAAAAAGACAAAGAACTGAAGAAAATGAGGGGACAGCCAGAGAGGGACACATACAAGCAAGTGAGCAAACAAAAAAGGCTCTGGAACAAAAGAGAAGAGGAAATGAAGAGACAAAATGATTTGGATGCAATTGCTCTGTCTAAGAAGAAAGGATTAGTCATAAAAAAAAGCTCAACACAATTGCAAGCCAGGGAAGATTTGGTAGGGTCAGTAGACAGAAATGTGGAGGAAGGAAGAGATGATCTGCAAGAAGAAACTGGTGACAATGTTAATGAGAATGACCAAGAGATGGAGGATCAAACTGAAAATCTAGGAACAAATGAGAGAGTAGATCTTTATGGTGATGAAGGAGATAGGAGGTCTGATTCTTCCTTGAGCATGACAACAAAAATAAAAAATGTTCAGGAAGGGAAATCACCAAACTTTGGGAAGAAGAAGAATAAGGAGGTGGGAATAGTGGAAGAAATAGAAGAGGCCAATGGAAACAGGTTCAGCAATAGGCTTTCCCCAAAAAGTGATGTTCCCATCATGGACAGGGCAAAAAAGATTGCCATGCAAAAAAACCTTCAGTCATCTCAAGGTAGCACCACTACCCTCCCTACTCTTGCTAACACTTCTGATTATGGTATATTAGATAATGCTAGCAAGGTTGGTTTTGATCTTGGCACTACTTTAGATATGATAGAAAGAAAATTAGGTTTGATAAGAGAACAAGAGAAGGCTAGAGTTAACATCTTTTTAAACAGAGAGGATCCTGGAAAAAAAGAATACCCAGCAGACATGGACAACCAGTCAGATGCTGTTGACCTAGTCCTGCTAGATATTCTAAAAATGAGTAAAGAAGATTGTGTAGTTCTAACTGATAATTTAGTCACACCTTGTACTAGTAAAGAGAGACAGGTGATGGAGGGTGATGTGGCTCCTATGGAGTTTCACTGCAAAACCCCTATTAGAACTAGGATGATGTGTAGGAGGGGAAAGTTTTAAATGATTAGTGGCCTTACATGGAATAGTAGAGGTACTGGGGAAGAGAGCAAAAAGAGTTATATTAGAAAAAATATAAGAGACCACAAACTTGACTTTGTTGGCATACAAGAAACAATGAGGCAAGAATACCCCACTAAATTTCTTAAAGAAATAAGTGGAGGATCTGAGTTCCACTGGGATGGTATTCCTTCAAGGGGGAGTTCTGGTGGGATCTTGTTGGGAGTTAATAAAGAGACTTATGATGTGGTTGAAAAACAAAAAGGGGTTTATTTTATTAGATTTCTCATAGCAAGCAAGTTAGAGAATTTTACATGGAATTTAGTGGTGGTATATGGTGATGCACAACAGGATGGCAAAGCCAACTTCCTAGTTGAATTGGTTAATGTCATTAGATGCTCAGTATACCCCATTTTGATCACTAGAGATTTTAATATGACAAGGAAATATAGTGAAAAAAATAAACCAGGAGGATACAACAGATGGAGCCCCCTGTTCAATGCTGTAATTGAACAGGGTCGCCTGATGGAAATAAACCTTTCAGGCAGGAAATTCACTTGGTGTAACAACCATGAAGATCCTACTTATGAGCTTTTAGATAGAGTTCTTGTCTCTCCATCACGGGAATAAAATTTTCCATTGGTTTGTGCAACAACTCTCCCAGTGAATTATCTGATCACACTCCCATTTTGATCAAATCAGGGAGCAGACCCGAGACACAGCCTATTTTCAGATTTGAAAATTGCTGGTTCTTGAGACCTAACCTCCAAAAAATAGTCAAAAGAATATGGGTTAAAACTTACTTAGGAGACAAGTGATGGGATTCGTAGCATAGAAAACAAAAATTTTCCTACCGCAAGAACGAAAACACAAGCCAAGATCTAATCTAGTAGATGGTAGCAACGAGAAGATCATGAGACTAACCCGAAGATTTCCAAAGCCTAACGAGATTAGATCTCGTGGTGGATGTAGTCAATCACTTGCCGCTTGAAAAAGCGCGTAGAAGATCTTGACCTCTTGCAAAAGCGCGTAGAAGAACTTGATGGTGCCACAATCGGGCAGCACCTCCGTACTCGGTCACACGTACGGCGTTGATGAAGACGACGTCCTCCTCCCATTCCAACGGGCAGCGAAGTAGTAGATCCTCCTCGGAATCCCGGCAGCATGACGGGGTGGTGGTGGTGGTGGTGGAGAACTCCGGCAGGGCTTCGCCTAAGCGTATGCGGGAGAGGTGGTGGAGGAGGAGAGGCTAGGGTTTGGGGAGAGGGGGGGTGCGGCCAACTCATGGCTTGGAGTGGCCGGCCCCCTCCCTTGCCCCTTTTATAGGTGGAAACCCCAAGAGTTGGACTCTAAGTCTTCGAATAAGACCCGAACCCAAAACTTGCCTTAGGGACAAAACCTACCCAAGGGGGGAATCCTACTCAAGGTGGGATTCCCACCCCTTCCTTGGGGGGTTGGCCGACCACCATTGGGGAGTCCACCTGGGACTCCTCCCCTTAGGGTTGGCCGGCCATGCAAGGTGGAGTCCCTCCGGGACTCTACTTTCCATGGTGATTTCTTTCGGACTTTTCTAGAACCTTCTAGAACCTTCCATAAATACACCGGATCATTTCCAAACTTGGAAAGTGACTTCCTATATATGAATCTTATTCTCCCGACCTCCTCGTGATGTCCTGGATCCCATCTGAGACTCCGAACAAAACTTCGAACTCCATTCCATATTCCATATCTACTTAAACGACATCAAACCTTAAGTGTGTCACCCTATGGTTCGTGAACTATGCAGACATGGTTGAGACTTATCTCCGACCAATAACCAATAGCGGGATCTGGAGATCCATAATGGCTCCCACATATTCAACGATGACTTTAGTGATCGATTGAACCATTTACATATGATACCGATTCCCTTTGTCACGCGATATTTTACTTGTCGAGGTTTGATCATCGGTATCTCTATACCTTGTTCAACCTCGTCTCCGACAAGTACTCTTTACTCGTACCGTGGTATGTGATCTCTTATGAACCATTCATATGCTTGCAAGCTAATCGATGACATTCCACCGAGAGGGCCCAGAGTATATCTATCCGTCATCGGGATGGAAAAATCCCACTCTTGATCCATATGCCTCAACTCATACTTTCCGAATACTTAATCCCACCTTTATAACCACCCATTTACGCAATGGCGTTTGATGCAATCAAAGTACCCTTCCGGTATAAGTGATTTACATGATCTCATGGTCGAAGGACTAGGTAACTATGTATCGAAAGCTTATAGCAACTTGAACTTAATGACGTGATCTTATGCTACGCTTATTTGGGTGTATGTCCATTATATCATTCACATAATGACATAACCTTGTTATTAATAACATCCAATGTTCATGATCATGAAACCTTGATCATCTATTAATCAACAAGCTAGTTATACAAGAGGCTTACTAGGGACTCCTTGTTGTTTACATAACACACATGTATCGATGTTTCGGTTAATACAATTATAGCATGGTATGTAAACATTTATCATAAACGCAAAGATATATTATAATAACCATTTTATTATTGCCTCTTGGGCATATCTCCAACAACAAGAACATTGATATTTGGCAAAAAAAGATTTGAATGTCTTAGGAGGACCTTAAAAGGCTGGAATTTGAATATTGAGGGACAGTATAAGAGGAAGAGAGGAGCTTTAGCAGTGCAGCTAGATGAAATAATTAAAAAAAGGAGAGTTACATGGATTAACACATTCAGAAATGGAGATGAAGAAAAGGTTGCAGAACCAATTAACAAACATTATCAAAGAAGAGGAGATCAAATGGATCCAGAGAGCAAAAGAAAAGGAAATCCGATAGGGAGATAATAATAATAGGTACTACCACTCAAAAGCAAATGGGAGGAGAAGGAAAACTCTGATTCTAAACTTAAACCAAGATGAGGGTTTGATAGAGGGTCAGGAAAAATCTCAAGAGATATATTACTGACTTCTACAAAAAACACTTTGGTGATCCAGGTTTAAACAATATGAGATTTAGTGACACATGCATGGAAAAACTTAATGATGAGGACAAGGAGTTTTTATTAAAAGAATTTACAATGGAGGGGCTGAAAGTGGTTGTATTTGAAATGGCAGCCAATAAAGCAGTTGGGCCAGATGGTTTCAATGCAGAATTCTACCAGAAAAACTGGGAATTGGTGAAGCAGGATCTATTTGGTCTGCTCAATGATTTCCAAAAATGAGAATTAGATATTGCAAGATTGAATTATGGGGTTATCACTTTAGTCCCAAAAGGAACAGATGCAGATAGGATTCAAAAGTATAGGCCCATATGCCTACTGAATGTATCCTTCAAAATTATAACAAGAGTCCTAGTTAATAGACTCATTCAAGTAATTTGGAAGGTTGTGCTCTTGAACCAAACTTCTTTCATTAATGGGAGATATATAATGGAAGGGGTTAATATTTTGCATGAGATTTTGAATGACATACACAAAAAGAAAAAAACTGGAGTCCTCTTTAAGATTGATTTTGAGAAAGCCTTTGACAAGGTCAAATGGCCTTTCCTTTATCAATCAATGGAAGCCAAAGGTTTCCATCAAAATGGATTGACTTAGTTATGAAAACAGTAACTAGTGGCAAAGTAGGGATCAATGTTAATGGTGAGATAGGGGCTTACTTCTCCACTCTCCAAGGAGTAAGGTAGGGGGACCCACTTTCACCCATTATTTTTGATCTTGTTGTTGATGTCCTTGCTGTTCTGGTTAAGAGAGCTCAAGAGGAGGGTTTGCTGACTGGGCTGGGTACAAATCTTGTAGAAGGGGGGTAGCCATTCTGCAATATGCATATGGCACCATTCTCCTGCTAGAGGACAACCTCGACCAGGCTAGAAATCTGAAAGTAATTCTCTGTCTTTTTGAACAAATGTCAGGACTGAAGATTAATTTCCATAAAAGTGATATTTATTGTCTAGGGGGGCTTCTGAGAGAGAAAAAGACTTTGAAAGATTTTTTACTTGCAAATCTGGTTCATTTCCAATGAAATATTTGGGAGTACCAATAAACAAAAAAATGTTGAAGAATTCAGATTGGGATTCAACTGAAGGAAAAATGAGGAATAAGCTAGGACCTTGGCAGGGGAAAATGCTGGTAATGGGAGGAAGGGTTACCCTGATCAACTCATCCCTGGCCAATGTCCCTCTTTATATGCTCGCCTTCTATAGGATGCCAGTTGGTGTGAAAGATAAGATAGCTAGAATTAGGAACAATTTTTTATGGGATGAAACTGAAGGACACAAGAAATACCATTTAGTGAATTGGCAGACAGTATGTATGCCAAAAGAACAAGGTGGTTTAGGTATCCTAGACTTGGAGAAAATGAATATTACCTTACTAGCTACATGGTTATGGAAACTCTTTAATGAAGATGGGATTTGGCAAAAAAAATATCAGGAAGAAATATCTCCAGAAACAAAACCTATGCCAGGCAGTCACCAAAAATGGAGACTCACATTTCTGGCAAGGGTTGATGGAGGTCAAGAAAACCTTCTGGCAATATTGCAAAATTCAAATTGGGGATGGGTCAAAAACAAGTTTCTGGGAGGATCAGTGGATAGGATCCTCTTGCCTAGCAAAATCCTTTCCAAGATTGTTTTTGGTCTCTATGAATAGGAATGGGATATTTAAAGAAGTCTTTGAGATAGGAGTGGGGATGCTCAGATTTAGAAGGGTCATGGTTGGGGAACTTAGACAGCAATGGCTTAACTTTAAAAAATTGTCGGAGAGGGTTATACTGAATAGTGAACCTGACAGGTTGGTTTGGAAACTAACTAACACAGGAGAATTTTGAGTTAAATCTTTTTATTTAGCCATGCAGTGTAATGATGTGGTGCCCTACAAGTTTATGTGGAAGGTTAAAATACCCCTTAGAGTTAAGACTTTCTTATGGTTGATGCTAAAGAAAAGCATACTAACAAGAGATGTTCTATTGCAAGGGGGGGGGGGAATGTGATAAAAAAATGCCTCTTTTGTGGGTGTAATGAAACTATTGATCATCTTTTCTTCAAATGCCCCCTGGCTAGGTACACTTGGAATGTGGTTAGTTGCACATTTGGTTTGAACTTCCAATTTGGCTCTAATGATCACTGTATTCCACCTGGTTAAAAAGCTTTGGGGGGGGGGAGAAGAAAGAGATCCTGGTTGTGGGGGTTGCTGCTGTTATTTGGAGTATCTGGAAAACTAGAAATCTTGCATGTTTCGAAAAAAAGTGGCCTGAAGAACCATATGTTGTTATTTTGAAAATCTGCTATTATATTAATTCGTGGAGTTGTTTGCAGGTGAAGGAGGACGCTAGAGACAGGTTGGAGTTCTGCGCAAGGGTGCTGGAAAGAGTAGCTAAGGAAGTGTTTGGATCGAGAAGAAGCTGGATCTCCTGGATGCCAAGGTTGAGGCTGTAGAAGAAATAAAAGGAAACATAAGGAATGGAGGAAGAACTGGAGAAAGGAAGGAAACTTGCAAAATATTAAGCAGGAGTAGTTGTTTTCTGGAAAAGGAATGATTCCTTTCTGCTTGTAGCTGCATTTCCCCCTCTCTTTTCTTTCTTCTCCTTTGGCTGTTCAAATTTCAACCTGGTCTGTAAAAACCTTAAGTACCCGTTCTGTGTTGTGTTTGGTGGTGTAGGCTGTTACTCTATAGCAAAACTGGTTTCCATAATGAAACCGGGGATGACTCCCTTTTATCTAAAAAAAATCACGGCTTCACATGGTTTTGGATGGGCGACCCAAGGGGCTTCAAGAAATATTTATTGGTAGTGTATCTTTGCTCCATGTAGGAATGTTTTAACATCTTCCAAAAAAATTAATAATGCATTGCTTGTGTTAGAATAAAAACTTCATTATGGAATCCTTGTGTCTCGTCACTTAATATTGGTATTGAATTTTTCTGTAATGATGAGGAAGACAATTGCTGAGGAAATAAACTCAGAGTATCTCGAGCAGATCCCCTATAGTTTAAAGGAGGAAACGGCGCCGCAAAATAGAGGAGGATAAATTTGCTCCTCTAACCGGTGGCTGCTGATGCGCGTAGATGTACACGTCCGTTGGGAACCCCAAGAGGAAGGTATGATGCGCACAGTGGCAAGTTTCCCTCAGTATGAAACCAAGGTTTAATCGAACGGAGTCAAGAAGCACGTTGAAGGTTGATGGTCGCGAAATGTGATGCGGCGCAACACCAGGGATTCCGGCCAACGCGGAACTGCACAACAAAACCAAAGTACTTTGCCCAACGAAACAGTGAGGTTGTCAATCTCACCGGCTTGCTGTAACAAAGGATTAAACGTATCGAGTGGAAGATGTTTGCAAAGAAAACAGAAAACAAGTAGATTGTATGCTATGTAAAGAATAGGACCGGGGTCCACAGTTCACTAGAGGTGTCTCTCCCATAAGATAAAAGCATGTTGGGTGAACAAATTACAGTCGGGCAATTGACAAATAGAGAAAGGCATAACAATGCATATACATGACATGATAAATATAGTGAGATTTAATTGGGCATTACGACAAAGTACATAGACCGCCATCCAACGCATCTATGCCTAAAAAGTCCACCTTCAGGTTATCATCCGAACCCCTCCAGTATTAAGTTGCAAAGCAACAGACAATTGCATTAAGTATGGTGCGTAATGTAATCAACAACTACATCCTTAGACATAGCATCAATGTTTTATCCCTAGTGGCAACAGCACATCCACAACCGTAGAACTTTCTGTCACTGTCCCAGATTCAATGGAGGCATGAACCCACTATCGAGCATAAATACTCCCTCTTGGAGTTAAGAGTAAAACTTGGCCGAGCCTCTACTAGTAACGGAGAGCATGCAAGATCATAAACAACACATAAACAATAGATTGATAATCACCATAATCATAGTACTCTCTATCCATCGGATCCCGACAAACACAACATATAGAATTACATATAGATGATCTTGATCATGTTAGGCAGCTCACAAGATCCAACAATGAAGCACAACAAGGAGAAGACGACCATCTAGCTATGCTATGGACCCATGGTCCAGGGTGGACTACTCACTCATCACTCCGAGGCGACCATGGCGGTGTAGAGTCCTCCGGAGATGAATCCCTCTCCGGCAGGGTGCCGAGGCGATCTCCGTAATCCCCCGAGATGGGATTCGCGCGGCGTCTCTGTGGTTTTCCGTATCGTGGCTCTCGATCGGGGGTTTCGCGACTGCTTTAAGTAGGCGGAGGGTCAACGCGAGGGGCCACACGAGGGGCCCAGGGGGGCGCGCCAAGGCCTGGGCCGCGCCGCCTCCCTCCTGGCCGCCGTGGCCCCACTTCGTTAGGTCTTCGGTCTTCTGGAAGCTTCGTGCAAAAATAGGACCCTGGGCGAAAGTTTCGTCCAATTCCGAGAATATTTCTTTACTAGGATTTCTGAAACCATAAACAGAAAACAGCAACTGGCTCTTCGGCATCTTGTTAATAGGTTAGTTCCAGAAAATGCATAAATATGACATATAATGTGCATAAAACATGTAGGTATCATCAATAAAGTAGCATGGAACATAAGAAATTATCGATACGTTGGAGACGTATCAGCATCCCCAAGTTAGTTGCCGTCCCGAGCAGGTAAAACGATAACAAAGATAATTTCAAGTGACATGCCATCATAATCTTGATCATACTATTTGTAAACATATGTAATGAATGCAGCGATCAAAACAAAGGTAATGACATGAGTAAACAAGTGAATCATATGACAAAGACTTTTCATGAATAGTACTTCAAGACAAGCATCAATAAGTCTTGCATAAGAGTTAACTCATAAAGCAATAAATCAAAGTAAAGGTGTTGAAGCAACACATAGGAAGATTAAGTTTCAGCGGTTGCTTTCAACTTATAACATGTATATCTCATGGATATTGTCAACATAAAGTAATATAACAAGTGCAATATGCAAGTATGTAGGAATCAATGCACAGTTCACACAAGTGTTTGCTTCTTAAGGTGGAAGAAGATAGGTAAACTGACTCAACAATAAAAATAAAAGAATGGTCCTTCAAAGAGGAAAGCATCGATTGCTGTATTTGTGCTAGAGCTTTTATTTTGAAAACATGAAACAATTTTGTCAACGGTAGTAATAAAGCATATGAGTTATGTAAATTATATCTTACAAGTTGCAAGCCTCATGCATAGTATACTAGTAGTGTCCGCACCTCGTCCTACTTAGCTTGGACTACCGGATCTTTGCATGCCATGTTTCAACCAAGTGTCACAAAGGGGTACCTCCATGCCGCCGTACAAAGGTCTAAGGAGAAAGCTCGCATTGGATTTCTCGCTTTTGATTATTCTCAACTTAGACATCCATACCGGACAACATGGACAACAGATAATGGACTCCTCTTAAATGCATAAGCATGTAGCAAAGTTATTATTCTCATATGAGATTGAGGATATATGTCCAAAACTGAAACTTCAACCATGATTCATGGCTTTAGTTAGCGGCCCAATGTTCTTCTCTAACAATTTTGCATGCTCCAACCACTAAAATGATAGACCTTCAGACAAGACGGACATGCATAGCAACCCACATGATATTCAACAATAGTTGATGGCATTCCCCAGAAGCATGGTTATCGCACAACAAGCAACTTAATAAAATATAAAGTGCATAAGTACATATTCAATACTACGATAGTTTTTAAGGCTATTTTGTCCCATGAGCTATATATTGCATAGGTAAATGATGGAATTTTAAAGGTAGCACTCAAGCAATTTACTTTGGAATGGCGGAGAAATACCATGTAGTAGGTAGGTATGGTGGACACAAATGGCATAGTAGTTGGCTCAAGGATTTTGGATGCATGAGAAGTATTCCCTCTCGATACAAGGTTTAGGCTAGCAAGGTTATTTGAAGCAAACTCAAGGATGAACAGGTGCAGCAAAACTCACATAAAAGACATATTGTAAACATTATAAGACTCTACACCGTCTTCCTTGTTGTTCAAAACTCAATACTAGATATTATCTAGACCTTAGAGAAACCAAATATGCAAATCAAATTTTAGCAAGCTCTATGTATTTCTTCATTAATGGGTGCAAAGCATATGATGCAAGAGCTTAATCATGAGCACAACAATTACCAAGTATCACATTATCCAAGACATTTTAGAATTACTACATGTAGCATTTTCCAATTCCAACCATATAACAATTTAACGAAGAAGAAACTTCGCCTTGAACATTATGAGTAAAGCCTAAGGACACATGTGTCCATATGCAACAGCGGAGCGTGTCTCTCTCCCACAAAGTGAATGCTAGGATCCATCTTATTCAAACAAAAAAAACAAAAACGAAAACAAACCGACGCTCCAAGCAAAGAACAAAAGATGTGATTGAATAAAAATATAGTTTCAGGGAGGAACCGATGATGTTGTCGATGAAGAAGGGGATGCCTTGGGCATCCCCAAGCTTAGACGCTTGAGTCTTCTTAGAATATGCAGGGGTGAACCACGGGGGCATCCCCAAGCTTAGAGCTTTCACTCCTCTTGATCATAGTATATCATTCTCCTCTCTTGACCCTTGAAAACTTCCTTCACACCAAACTTCAAGCAAACTCATTAGAGGGTTAGTGCATCATTAATAATTCACTCATTCAGAGGTGACACAATCATTCTTTACACTTCTGGACATTGCATAATGCTACTGGACATTAGTGGATCAAAGAAATAAATCCAACATAGCGAAAGAGGCAATGCGAAATAAAAGGCAGAATCTGTCAAAAACAGAACAGTCCGTAAAGACGAATTTAGAGATGGCACCAGACTTGCTCAAATGGAAAAACTCAAAACTAATGAAAGTTGCGTACATATCTGAGGATCACGCTCGTAAATTGGCAGATTTTTTCAAATTTTCTACAGAGAATTGTGCCCAGATTCGTGACAGACAGCAATGCTGTTTCTGCGCAGCAATCCCAAATATAACATCAACTTTGTCATAGAAACTTTACTTGGCACTAAAACATGATAAGGAGAGGTTGCTACAGTAGTAAACAACTTCCAAGACTCAACAAAACAAAAAATTGCTGTAGGTAAAAACATGGGTTGTCTCCCATAAGCGCTTTTCTTTAACGCCTTTCAGCTAGGCGCAGAAAGTGCAAATCAAGTAACATCGAGAGTAGAAGTATCAACATCATAACTTGTTCTAATAATAGAATCAAAAGGCAACTTCATTCTCTTTCTAGGGAAGTGTTCCATACCTTTCTTGAGAGGAAATTGATATTTAATATTACCTTCCCTCATATCAATAACAGCACCAACAGTTAAGAAAAGGTCTTCCCAACACAATTGGACAAGATGCATTGCATTCGATATCCAAGACAACAAAATCAACGGGGACAAGGTTATTGTTAACCGTAATATGCACATTATCAATCCTCCCCAAAGGTTTCTTTTTAACATTATCGGCAAGATTAACATCCAAATAACAATTCTTCAATGGTGGCAAGTCAAGCATATCATAAATCTTTTTAGGCATAACAGAAGTACTTGCACCAAGGTCACATAAAGCATTACATTCAAAGTCATTGAATTTCATTTTAATGATGGGCTCCCAACCATCTTCTAACTTTCTAGGAATAGAAGTTTCAAGTTTTAGTTTCTCTTCTCTAGCTTTTATGAGAGCATTTGTAATATATATGTTTTGTAAAGGCTAAATTTATAGCACTAGCATTAGGACTTTTAGCAAGTTTTTGTAAGAACTTTATAACTTCAGAGATGTGGCAATCATCAAAATCTAAATCATTATGAGCTACAGCAATGGGATCATTGTTCCCAAGGTTGGAAAAAATTTCAGCAGTTTTATCACAAGCAGCAGTTTTAGCAATTTCAGGCAGTTTTGTACGCTTTGCACTAGGAGTAGAAACATTGCCAACACCAATTATATTACCATTGATAGTAGGAGGTGCAGCAACATGTGAAGAATTAGCATTACTAGTGGTGGTAATAGTCCAAACTTTAGCTACATTATTCTCTTTAGCTAGTTTTTCATTTTCTTCTCTATCCCACCTAGCACGCAACTCAGCCATTAATCTTATATTCTCATTAATTCTAACTTGGATGGCATTTGCTGTAGTAGTAATCTTATTATCAATATCATTATTAGGCATAACTTTCAATTTTAAAATATTAACATCAGAGGCAAGTCTATCAACTCTAGAAGCAATAGTATCAATTTTATCAAGCTTTTCCTCAACAGATTTGTTAAAGCAGTTTGTGTACTAATAAATTCTTTAAGCATGGCTTCAAGACCAGAGGGTACACTCCTATTATTATTGTAAGAATTCCCATAAGAATTACCATAACTATTACCATTAGCAGAAGGATATAGCCTATAGTTATTACCAGAGTTGTTCCTGTAAGCATTGTTGTTGAAATTATTTTTTTTAATGAAATTCACATCAACATTTTGTTCTTGAGCAACCAATGAAGCTAAGGGAACATTATTTGGATCAACATTAGATCTACCATTCACAAGCATAGACATAATCACATCAATCTTATCACTCAAGGAAGAGGTTTCCTCAACAGAATTTACCTTCTTACCTTGTGGAGCTCTTTCCGTGTGCCATTCAGAGTAATTTATCATCATATCATCAAGAAGTTTTGTAGCCGCCCCCAATGTGATGGACATAAAGGTACCTCCAGCAGCTGAATCCAATAAATTCGCGAAGAAAAATTTAGTCCTGCATAGAAGGTTTGGATGATCATCCAAGTAGTCAGTCCATGGGTTGGGCAATTCTTTACCAAAGTTTTCATTCTCTCCCATGCTTGAGCAACATGTTCAGTATCTAATTGCTTAAAATTCATTATGCTACTTCTCAAAGATATAATTTTAGCGGGAGGATAATATCTACCAATAAAAGCATCCTTGCATTTAGTCCATGAATCAATACTATTCTTAGGCAAAGATAGCAACCAATCTTTAGCTCTTCCTCTTAATGAGAAAGGAAACACTTTCAATTTAATAATATCACCATCTACATCTTTATACTTTTGCATTTCACAAAGTTCAACAAAATTATTGAGATGGGCAGCATCATCATCAACTAACACCAGAAAATTGATCTCTCATGACAAGATTTAGTAAAGCAGGTTTAATTTCAAAGAATTCTGCTGTAGTAGCGGTGGAGCAATAGGTGTGCATAGGAAATCATTATTATTTGCATTTGTGAAGTCACACAATTTAGTATTTTCAGGGGTATTCATTTTAGCAACAGTAAATAAAACAAACTAGATAAAGTAAATGCAAGTAACTAATTTTTTTTGTTTTCGATATAGAGAGCAAGACAGTAAATAAAGTAAAACTAGCAACTAATTTTTTTGTGTTTTGATTTAGTGCAGAAAACAAAGTAGTAAATAAAATAAAGCAAGACAAAAACAAAGTAAAGAGATTGAGAAGTGGAGACTCCCCTTGCAGCGTGTCTTGATCTCCCCAGGGTGTGCTTGATGCGCGTAGATGTACACGTCCGTTGGGAACCCCAAGAGGAAGGTATGATGCGCACAAAGGCAAGTTTTCCCTCGCATGAAACCAAGGTTTAATCGAACCAAGAGGAGTCAAGAAGCACGTTGAAGGTTGATGGTCGCGAAATGTGATGCGGCGCAACACCAGGGATTCCCGCCAACGCGGAACCTGCACAACAAAACCAAAGTACTTTGCCCCAACGAAACAGTGAGGTTGTCAATCTCACCGGCTTGCTGTAACAAAGGATTAAACGTATCGAGTGGAAGATGTTTGCAAAGAAAACAGTAAAACAAGTAGATTGTATGCTATGTAAAGAATAGGACCGGGTCCACGGTTCACTAGAGGTGTCTCTCCCATAAGATAAAAGCATGTTGGGTGAACAAATTACAGTCGGGCAATTGACAAATAGAGAAAGGCATAACAATGCATATACATGACATGATAAATATAGTGAGATTTAATTGGGCATTACGACAAAGTACATAGACCGCCATCCAACGCATCTATGCCTAAAAAGTCCACCTTCAGGTTATCATCCGAACCCTCCAGTATTAAGTTGCAAAGCAACAGACAATTGCATTAAGTATGGTGCGTAATGTAATCAACAACTACATCCTTAGACATAGCATCAATGTTTTATCCCTAGTGGCAACAAAGACATCCACAACCTTAGAACTTTATGTCACTGTCCCACATTCAATGGAGGCATGAACCCACTATCGAGCATAAATACTCCCTCTTGGAGTTAAGAGTAAAACTTGGCCAGAGCCTCTACTAGTAACGGAGAGCATGCAAGATCATAAACAACACATAAACAATAGATTGATAATCACCATAATCATAGTACTCTCTATCCATCGGATCCCGACAAACACAACATATAGAATTACATATAGATGATCTTGATCATGTTAGGCAGCTCACAAGATCCAACAATGAAGCACAACAAGGAGAAGACGACCATCTAGCTACGCTATGGACCCATGGTCCAGGGGTGGACTACTCACTCATCACTCCGAGGCGACCATGGCGGTGTAGAGTCCTCCGGAGATGAATCCTCTCCAGCAGGTGCCGGAGGCGATCTCCGAATCCCCCGAGATGGGATTCGCGGCGGCGGCGTCTCGTAAGGTTTTCCGTATCGTGGCTCTCGCGGGGTTTCGCGACGGAAGCTTTAAGTAGGCGGAGGGTCAACGCGAGGGCCACACGAGGGCCCAGGGGGCAGGTCGGCGCGGCCAAGGCCTGGGCCGCGCCGGCCTCCCTCCTGGCCGCCTCGTGGCCCCACTTCGTTAGGTCTTCGGTCTTCCGAAGCTTCGTGCAAAAATAGGACCCCGGCGAAAGTTTCGTCCAATTCCGAGAATATTTCTTTACTAGGATTTCTGAAACCAAAAAAACAAGAACTGGCTCTTCGGCATCTTGTTAATAGGTTAGTTCCAGAAAATGCATAAATATGACATATAATGTGCATAAAACATGTAGGTATCATCAATAAAGTAGCATGGAACATAAGAAATTATCGATACGTTGGAGACGTATCAGCTGCTAGATCCGGTTCCCTATATTTAAAGGAGCAAAAAAATTGACATGGTTTTGCAAATATCTCAAACATATAAAGTTTAAACATGCATGCATATTATCCTTAAAACAAAAAATGATCAAGTTTGATCCAAAAGCATACCATAGCATGTATATGTTGTGGACCCCACCATCACCTCGGCCTCTTCTTCTTCGGCCACCACCACCTCGGCGAGCTCAAACACCAGCACCACCAATCTCTCGGGCCAAGATCTTCGCCCAGGTGATCTCCCAATATGCCCTAGCTTTGTCATCCATTGAGCTAGGGTTCATGAACATCATGGTGTGGTCGACATTCTCCCTCTCCTTGGCCAACTTCTATGCCTCAAGTGCGAGCCTTTGCCCTTCTATCATCTTATCCTTGGCCATTCTTTCTTCATCTATTGCTATCCATCTTTGCTCCACCGCCAACTTGGACCGCCACTTCTCATCCTCAAGAGCTTTGAGCTCTGTCCACCTTGCCTCCTTGTCCTCTTTGCGTTCGGCCGCCAATGCCTTCTTGGTCTAAATGATAACATTGAACTCATCTTTATATGCGGCCGCACCTCCCCTCTTCTCTTCTCCTTTGCTATATTGGCACCTTCTCCGGCCTCATGTTGAGGCCTTCTTCTTCGTCATCATCGACATCAATGGTCGTGGTGATTCTTGACCTCTTGGGTGTAGTCCCATAGTTTCTTCTTAGCCACTTCTCGTTGCCCTTTAGTTCCTTGTATCAATGAAACAATGTAAAAGCTTTGTGGCCACCCTTCTTGTTGCAATGCTTGTACACTTCTTGTTGCAATGAAATATATTGGGTGTGGCACACCACTTGGTGGTGAATTGTTCACCGTCTCAATGGTGCCGGACCACCGATTGCAACACTCAAGCATTGTGCCCCAACGATGATGAAGAGATCCTTGGGTGTGGTAGGACGGAATCTTGACAACATTGTGGTAGTGTTGTTCAATTCTTTGCCAAAACTTGACCTTGCATTGATCGGTGACAACCGATGCATCAAGCGAAACGTTCATCCAAGCATGGCACAATGGAATGTCTTTTTCTTCACTATAGTTGGCGGATCTCTTGTTAGGCTTCTTGCCCATCTCTTTAGTCGCCGCCACCTCGGTCAACTCTTGTTCGGCTTCTTCCACCTCGGTCACCTCTTGTTCGGTTCCTTCATCTTCCACGGCGTAGACGCCGTAGCTATCACCAACGCCGAAGTCGAGATCATCGAGGTCTTGGGTGTGTGAAGAATCCAACTGAGACATGAATTCGGCCACCCCAATCTCGGTGGCACTTGCGACTCTGGGAAATTTCGTCGATCACGTCGTGAGCGGCCACTCGAGAACGTGCAACATCGGCCGAGAGAGAAGCCGTGGTCGTCGAGGAAGCCGACGAAGCCTTGGCCTTGTGCATATGCATCGAGGTCGATGCCGCCGTGGCCATCCTTTTCCTCTTCTCGGCCACCGACTCAGTGAGGCTTGCATGGCCACCGTCGGCTTCCGCGACCGTGGGCCGCTCAACATCGGCGCTAGAGATGGCTTACCCACGGCCACGGGCTTGCTGGTGGCCTTGTTGGCCGCTCCCGCTGGATGCACCGGTCCGGTGTTGCTGAACCTTTTCCGCAGTATCGGGCGCCGATTCGCCGCTCAAAAACTCCGGCGGGCATGCGGGGACAAGCTCCGGTGCCATTCTGACCGTGTCGGGGGAGAACGATGGCGCCGCCGACGATGGGCGGAGTTTTTGGGCGGGAGTGGCGACCGGTTGGGTGGGAGCTTAATTTTTGGGGAGGGACTGCGGCGGGGAGGAAAGATGAGAGAATCGCCTCGATTTTTAGGGATCACCATCCTATCTTTTCTCCTCTAATCTTTTTCGGCTTCAGTCGTTAACCACGCATATTTCTTCCTCTGAGTCTATTTTGTACTTTTGATAGAGATGCTCTCATGCAGCTTAATACTTTTGTTCTGGAATGCACCATAATTGTGTTAGCGGAAGCTGCCTGCTTGTTTAGCGCTGCAGATTAAATGGCCCATATGTTTAAGGAAACATGTGTAGGGTAGCGGTCATCGTCTAGGCGAGGTGGTCTCCGACGTGGGGCAGTAGCCCTGTTGTCTCCGGTGAGCGTCCAGATTTAAAGAACTCAGGTTTAAAAACATTCAGCTTTTAATAACATAAATAGGAAAAAAAAAGTAAAGAAAAAATGAGAATAACCGGCGGGCCGGCTCAGAACACCCGCCTGGCGGCATGAGGGTGTGCGTTGTGGTCTGTGGGCCGCATGGGTCGGTGTATAGCACCTCCCTCAAGTAGGAGAACTCAATTTTTTTCCGGTCCAACAGGCCTGCCTCATAGTCGGAAAGAGGGCTTCACATGAGCAGGCCCATCATATAAACTATATTACTGTCTTCACGTCTCACATTGTCAGCCCTTTAACCATCCGTCAGAGGAAAAATCATGCAGCATTTGTCGGTGTGTTGCCCACTCGACGAGGCCGGCTTCAACTTGTTCTCTACAAGCATATTTTCAATTCAAGAACGGGCAATGTTGCCTAACAGAACAAAAAAAATATTACTAGACAATATCAAGGTGTAGTGGTTTAGTGGCTAGAGAAGCAGACGACAAAAGTTGCAACTATCAAAGCCAGAAGATGTCAGCGTCGTGGCTGGCAGATTGCACCCTCGGACAAAACTGACCAAACGAAAGGCGAGGTGCCATTTCACCACACAAGCATGACAGGCGTCAGGCGACTCTCCTCTCTCGTGCACACCAATCAAGGCTGAAGGTGGCGCTCTCGAAGATGCAGGATCACGGTGACGGGATCTGGGCACGCGATGGCGTGTGGACGGGTGGTTGGTCCAGCACGTCCTCATCGTGACTCTCGCAATGATAGGTCGGCTCGCAGCTCACAGGAAAGCGCCGACCAACGGCCTCCATCGTCGATGTGAGGTGAGGTGGCGTGGGAAGGCACTACCACTACCAGGACAGGACAGCTCAGCTCTCGACCTTCTCTCCTGCCGTCACGACGAAGCATGCTCTTCGCTTTCCGTTCCGTTCCATGCCGACCAACGCACGGGGATAGAACAGCCGCCGTCAGTTACGTCAACCCTCCAAGTCTTGCACTCTGAATTTTTTTATACTACTACTAAGAAAAGCATCTCCAGCCTCTCCCGACGAGGACCCCAAAATGTATTTTTTTATTTGGATGGACGAAAACGGTCTAGTCGGGCCCCGGCTCCTCGATTTCGTTCGGATTGGCCCTTCATCCGTCCGGAGAGCCCAGACCATCCTTGCCCCCCAGGGAACGCTCGGGGACTCCGAACGAGAGAAAAGGGCGGGAACCGTCTGATGGCCCCGACCTGTCGGCGACAAAGGCCTGGTTTTTACGGCAATATCGTCGTCTTCCCGATAGACGGGATGCGTTCGTTTTCGGCGAAATTTGTAATTCTACGACAATACCCTCGTCGAACGAAAACTTTGAACAAATAAGTGGTGCAACATAGACAAATTTCATATAAACCTTCGAATAAAAATAAAAATTACTTATAAAAACTAGAGACTACTTCTTCTTCCTAGATGGCCCCGCCTCATCGTCCTGGCGACGACGCTTCCGGCTCGACACATCCTCCGAAGAACCGGTGTCCTCCTCGTCGCTCGCCGGCGCCTTCGCGTTCGCCCGGGCCGCCGCGTCCTCAGCCTCTTCCTCGTCTTCCTCCTCCTCAGCCTCCTCCTCTTCTTCCTCCTCAACCTCCTCCCTCCTTCTCCTCCTCAGCCTCTTCCTCGGCCTGCTCCTCGTCCTGCTCCTCGGCCTCTTCGTCCTCCTCCTTGTCGTCATCCCATTCTTCGCTGGACGGCGGCGGGGAATCGTTGCTGCTGGACGATGCAACTCGGTCCCACCAATGGCGCCATCCAGGCGATTTCCCCTCGTTGTCTGTGTCCGATGGCCAAGAGATATCGCTCATGGTGACAGAAGATGGTGATGGGAGAAGAGATGAATGGCGTCGGCCGTCAGAAACCGTATATGTAGGTGTACCGACGAAGAGAGCGGCGGTTGCTCTTCCGCGAAGTTCGTGCTCCATTACGGGGCGGTTCTCGCGTCGAGGCCACTTTGCCCGTTTCTGACGAGGCGTTTGGGCTCCCCATACCACTTCGCCGACCATTACGGCGGTTCAATACGTCGAGGCCACTCCGACGGTTCAATACGTCGAGGCCACTCCGACGGTTCCCCTTCCCGGCGACTGCACCGTCGCAATGCACGCGGTGGGTGAACGTCAACAGGCCGTGGTCTCGTCGCTGGGAAAATGGGCCTCCCAAGGCCAAAAAATACATCCATCCGACGCTAAATAGCGCCGGATTTTGGCCTGGGAGCCCCAACGGCTGGGGATGCTCTAAGTGTCCTACTTTTGTGTAGATACATTTTAGTAGTATATGTATCTGTCTAGAAATTGTTGACTTTTTTTTTAGATGGAGGGACTATATATTATTCATGATGATGATAGAGACCTTGTGTTTTTGGCGTACACTTATACTGGTTTTATGTTTTCTTTGTTTTAGAGTTGCTATATATGTTTGTTTGAGCCAATTACCATTGTCCTAGACAACACAATATGCAGTTTGGTGGCCTGGATATATAATACTCGCAGTATTACAAAAATTGCCCAATATGATCCAATGTATACAAATATAAACCAATATCATTTCATATATGACGACGAAACCTTGCAAATTTTAAAATGCAAACTGTCTTAGCTGAAAGGTAAATGTTGGTTATGGCAGTCTAGGGTCTCTAGGCTGACTTCTGTATAGTGTCTAGATGGGATTTCCCCCCCTGTTAAGTCACCTTATCTTGTCCATACATGTGTTAATTACATGCTATCTAAATTGTTTTGTCCAGTGATGTATTGGATAGTGCAGTCAAGCGTCTATCAATGATGTAATACCTCAAGACTGAGCTATATAAGATGAGTGCTTAAAAGGGTTGGTAGTATAATAGAATCCTCCGTTCTTTTCTATTTGGGATTTTACTTTTCATGGTTCTAATCTCCAAAAAGTTATTACCTTTGCAACTTCGATTTTAATCTATCCAACTTTTATCTTGTTCCTCAAAGAACAAAGCAAACCCTTTCACGAAGCCGTTTATGATATGCTTCACTGGAACTGCGACATTTCTCATTAACGATATTGGGACCGTTTGATCAATTTCCTTTATTTAATAGCTACATGTAGGCATGCGCTCAAAGGATGCAAATAGGAATACACAATCAAGTGGCGAATTTGTAGTTATTTTCCCCACGTAAAAAAGGTCTATGCAAGAGCAATAGGCATTGAAATACACCTATATCTGCTAAGCAACCTCTTTTGGATTCTTAAGACCATCCTTGTTGTAGGATACCATTTGCTTTGGATTCTTTATTATCTCGTTCTATGGATTATTAGGATCATTCATTTTATATTTAGTCCATTTTGTCTCGTATTGTCTACTTTTCTCAGAGAGATGATTAAGGACCTCAGAAGATATAGGAGAGCTCCAATGACCTTTTTGTAATTTTTATTACTTTTATGCATCTTTGTACTACTGTTGATGATTATTAATAGATCGGTGGAATTTTCGCAAAAAAAAAAAGATATAGGAGAGCTCCAGACGCAGATTTTCTGAATATTTCCACGGGAATGTTGATTGAATGAGCATTCTCCATATTATGCCCTGAAGAAGACTCGAACCTCCACACTCTTTAACACAAGATTCCGAGTCTCACATGTCTATCATTTCACCATCAAGACAATTTGAAGCCCCCAACTTGAAAGTGAATCCTATTCCCGATATCTATCTAATGTGATATATGGAATGTATGACAAAGGTGGAGTCTTGAAATATTTTGATTGATCGGTCATATAGGCCTGAGACAGACATAAAATAGCTCTAACTTTCATTATCCATAGGCACCTTATATATCTATCAAAATCGGTATAATAAGGTTCTTGATGCACAAAGAACTTGAAACTGTAAGGGACATGAGTTTCAATTTATAGCTACATATGAGAGCATGTCATAAGAAGCGTCCATTATAAGGGTTTGGCAAAGTATATGCCTCCGTTGTTGGATCCGATAACGAGGACAATGAATATCAGATCGTAAAAGCAGATATGGTCATTGCCAACCCTAATTCACATGAGCTTAGGAGCAATGCCGAAACAAGAGTTTTTGGAGCATGTGCCTGCTCTTGAGGGCTTCTTGTGCACATTTTTTGCTCACCTTATTACAATTTGAATTACCAAATTATCTATTGCATTTTGTGTATTTTTAATGAGTAGGTTACCAAATGTAAAAGATGCAATGGTCTCTCTCTTTTCCACTTTTTAGGAGCACAACTTTTTTTTTGTTATGCTAAAATATTAATGTATTTTTCACCATTTGGCAATCAATATTAAAAAATGTAATAATTTTTTTTTTTGCGAATTTTAACAGTTTAGGGTAATGTAACAATTTTGTGACCTAACTGCCGATCTCGGTATTATATTTTCTTATGTGTTTATTTCGCACCGGGCCTGAAATGGTGAAACCCAACCACTCCTTGACGCCGTGAGATCGCAGAAGATTTGGTGAAACCCAATCAAGAGAAGAGCCCGTTTCGTCGACAAGGCAGCTAAACGGCTGCCAAGCTCCTTCGGAGCGGGGAGCGCGCCGCCGCCACGCTAGCGCTAAGAGCGGAATTAGAAGATTCCGAGGGATCTAGCCACAAAGTTTCAGCGCCACAGAGGAAGAATATGAGAGCGCCGCATCTAAGAGGCCCAGAAATTCCAAAATCTACGAAGAGCAAGCTTGCAAGGAGGTCAGACAAGTACAAAATTGGCCCCCGCTTGCTTCACGGGATCGAGTCTGGTCGATTCATATGGTGTTCCGCGGGATTCTAGGCACTTCTTATTCCCGTTCTTGATCAGGTACTGTTCTTCCCACCCGAAGATCTATTTGTTCGTACCGCTTGATTTCACCGCGTCTGAGTGGGAATCTGTGCGATCTTGGATGAGTCTTTTAAGAATTGTCTGCTCATGATCTGCTAGGACTTCACTCTGTATAGGCGCGAGCTCGATTTTTGAAACTATGGGTAACACAACTCAAAGGAGAGCATGTTGTCTCCGCCCAATTTTCTAGTTCGATTGATAGAATTGGGATGTCACCAAGATTTACCTTATGTTCAAATCTACTGAATCTGTGTTTTTATTTGAGCTAATAGTCCCATACTACATTACATGTGTTATAATTTAGACTGTTCTTCTGTCTGACAGCTTTTGATCGGAAGAATGCTTAGAGTGTAGAAAGATGCACTTGCACAACAACAAGAACTTATTTCGTGCAAACAAGATCCGAGCTTTGTTCAAGCTCATACTGTGGAGCTCTCATGAGATTGTGCTGCATACTGCTCCTCCTCTCCTTGGTGTACAGTAGATCGAGGGAGCCTATATTGTTTGATAATCACATTTGACAAGAAACTTAACATCTGCTCCATTGATTAGATACACACTCGCGATACTGTTATATAAGCATCGTGTGGTGTTCGCTTGTTTAATCCATTCAAATAGCCTGATATAATGGAAGAGAGGAGAACTATCTTGATGGGCCGTTATGAAATTGGAAAGCAATTGGGACAAGGAACTTTTGCGAAGGTGTATTATGCGCGAAGTCTTGCAACTGGCCAAGCGGTTGCGATAAAGATGATCAACAAGAACAAGGTTATGAAGGTTGGACTTGTGGAGCAGATAAAGAGGGAGATTTCAGTAATGAGACTAGTGAAGCACCCAAATGTCTTGCAGCTTTTTGAGGTCATGGCTACCAAGAGCAGGATATATTTTGTTTTGGAGTATGCTAAAGGTGGTGAGCTTTTTAACAAAATAGCAAAGGAGGGAAAGCTTAGTGAGGATGCTGCCAGGAGGTATTTTCACCAATTGATCAGTGCTGTTGACTATTGCCACAGCCGGGGTGTTTATCACCGTGACTTGAAACCAGAAAACCTACTCCTGGATGAGAATGAAAACCTTAAAGTCTCAGATTTTGGTTTGAGTGCACTGGATGATTGCACAAGGCAAGATGGTCTCCTTCACACCACATGTGGAACTCCAGCTTATGTTGCCCCTGAAGTTCTTAGCAGGAAAGGCTACGATGGTACAAAAGCAGATATATGGTCCAGTGGAATAATTCTGTTTGTGCTCGTGGCTGGTTACCTTCCTTTCCATGAGGCAAATCTGATAGAGATGTATAGAAAGATTTCCAAAGCAGACTTTAAATGTCCTCGGTATTTTTCCGCTGACCTGAAGGATCTTTTGCATAAAATCCTTGATCCAGAGCCTAGTACTAGGATTACCATCTCAAGGATAAAAAGAAGTGCTTGGTACAGAAGACCAGCTGGGGCAAATGCAAAGAAAAATGAGCCTGGAGAAGCACACAACACCCGTTCAGCTGAAGCTTCCACGTCGGGATCGACGGAATGCTGCTCTTCTGAGGGAAATCAAGGGTCCTTAAGCCTCCCAAACCTGAATGCATTTGACATCATCTCTCTCTCAACAGGGGTCAACCTATCTGGGTTTTTTGGGGATGCCTATGGTCGTAGGGAAGAACGATTCACCACTAGGCAGCCTGCAACAATAGTACTTACGAAGTTGAAGGAAATGGCCAAACGCTTGAAGCTAAAAGTTAAGAAGAAAGAAAATGGGGTCTTGAAGTTAGCAGCTCCAAAGGAAGGGAAGAAGGGTTTTCTCGAGCTTGACGCTGAGATTTTCGAGGTAGCCCCTTCCTTTCTCTTAGTTGAGTTGAAAAAGACTAATGGAGACACTATGGAGTACCAAAGGCTGGTGAAAGAGGAAGTAAGGCCATCACTCAAAGATATTGTATGGGTGTGGCAAGGTGAGCAGCAGCAGAATTCAGAGCCTATTGTACAAGGGAATCAGCAGCAACCACCACTGGCACCACCCGATCTGTTGCAACCACCATTGCAACAGCAGGAAATACAGGGTCAGCTGCATCCACCTTCACCACACCAGGAGCAGCAGGATTTGCAGGAGTCGCCATTGCCACGGCAGAATGGCTTGAAACAGCCAGAATCACATGCTTCCAGGGCTGGATAAGAGTACCTCATGTCTCCCCTTCGCTGTTAATTCCATATATTTTTGTCAACCTTACCTATAGATCTTTCTCCCCTCCTTTTTCTTCACCTGTACCTAATTCCTGCAGAATTGTAAAGCTTGCATGCGTTACAGTGAATATGTAGTTCAGTTTTTGCAAACCATAGGGGAAAAGAAACTCTTGACCCTGTTCCAAATTTTGGGAATAAAATGACCATTGACCAGCACTGTGGAGTTATTTGAGTTCCTACTGAATTAGAATTTTATTCCGGGAAGGAGATTGAACCTGGCCCTCTACTTCGACCCAGGCATCGCTACCATTCATGATTGAAATTCTGAATGGTTCTTCCCTTTGGTTTCATATTCTGCGGTTCTGCCTAATAAACTGTCAGACTGCATGTATTTTTGTGTCGAGCATGATATAGAGTATGTTTCTCTGACATTTAGTGAAGTGTATTGCAATAACATGTTTCCTTGTAATATAATGCCTGATCCAAATGACATTCTGCTGTTGTCTCCTCTGGGAATTATTAGAAGGGCTTGTGCATCACCAGATGCATCAGAAACAGGGTGGGTTTCACAGGTGAATGTCTCTACCATCCAAATGATGGAGAGCAAGGAACAGAGAAGAAGCGTGCACGTTGCTTTGCCCAAATCATTTTGGCTGTTGCATCTGCGATTTACAATAGAGTAAAGTCTATTTTAAACCTTCAAGTTATAGAGGGTGTCTAAATCAAACCTTAAACTTCCAATCCCAGAAATCAGCACCCTAAATTTATTGATCCCGGTCACTTTAGACCCTCAATCGGTTTGGATGAGTTTGGCTCAAAGATCCCCAACTGGGATTAACTCATTAACCCATGCACTCAGTGACAAAGATTGTCCTAGACTGCATGGCGAGAGGAGATGACAGCTCTGGAGCATGATGCTGCTCATTGTGCAGCCTGCGGTGGGTCGCTTGGTCAATCTCTCCTCGAGCAACTCAAATTGTCTCCTTGCTCTGCTCATGTGCTGTTCGTGTAGCTTAGCTCTGATTGTATGTATATTAAAAGCATCTCCCGTCGCTCAAAACGGTTTCCAAATTTTTTTAGGGTGCTTCGGACATATAGCTGGCCCAGTCGCACGTCTTAAATAGGCTTTTCGCCCGTCGCGGTCCAATATATTGTCCGGCGCTCAGAGGTGCATCCGCTTCTGGGGAGTACCCGGGCGCACCCTCCCCGCCGTCATCGACGACCTTCGCAACGGTGGCCCCAGGCTAGCAATGCTAGAGTCGCCACCACCATCGCCTACGCCTTCCTCGCGCTGGCAGCCGAGGAGGACGGCGAGCTCGTCCTGATCCCATTCTTCTTCCTCGGGACCGGCGCTGTCAGCGCCATCCTCCCACCGCCTGCCCTTACACCGTGCCGAAGCGCGAGGTGAAGGAGGTGTACGCGACGCCGCCACAAAATCAGAGGCGCGTCAGCGGCGGCGGAATGACAATCCGCGAACCGGCGGCGCAACAGCAGAGACGCGCGGGTTCCGGCGGCAAGACCCTCCTCGTCCCGGAGCCGGAGGTGAAGGAGGAGGAGGAGGACGACGAGGCCGTGGAGGCCGCAAAGGCCTCCGTCGGCAACGCCTCATCGCCAGCAGCGACGACCCTGAGAACTGCACGAGGTACGATGCGGCGTACATGGCGTCATTGAACGACACAGACGCCTGGAGGGGCGACATCGATGACGTGATCGCCATGTCCATCCGCGACTCCGGCATGGCGCTCGTCGATCTCGTTCAAATCGGCTGCGCCTGCACGGAGTTTAGTTTTACGTTTAAATTTCATCGAATTTCGTTCAAATCCATGTAATATATAACAAATTTGAATGAATTCAGCAGTTTTCAGTTAAATTTTAAAAAATTCCTATTTAGGGGACGTGACTAGGGAGCGACGCACCCCAAACACGACACCAAGCAACGTCCCTTAAATGCTCAATCCAGCACGTTTTGGAGCCGCTTTGAGGGACATAAGTGAAGATGCTGTGAAATCTCTCCCTCAAATCAGCGAAAGATTTTGTACCCCACACACATGGGGGCACGAACTTGCAACCTAGCATACACTTCTCCCTTCTCAACTGAATTAACTGGCCAATGCGTGTGTACTTGATTCATTACAGAGTGAGATTTAATCGGAAAGAGATGGGTGGGAGCTGAATATAACATGTGGGCCGTGATATCGCTCACATACAACGCCCGATTCCCGGTCGGGATTTTTTTCCCCTGGTGAGACAAACCAGTCTAACCTGCTACAGGGTCGAGATTGACCGGGATCGGTAACTACAGGGTGCCGATTTCAAGGATTGAAAGTTCGGGATTTGATTTCACCCGGGTCTACAAGTTAAAGGTTTAAAATAGACTTTACTGGATTCGCACTCGGCTGTCATCATGCAGCGATGTCCCTGCACGTCTTGGTGGACGATTGCTGCTTCGACGTTCCTGCTGGAAGCCGGTGCGACCATGTGACGGACTACCTGGTGGCCTATTATTTTGTTGTTGTTTTGGTTCTTCCGGTTTTAGACATCCCAGAAGCTTTCGGGTTTTGCCGTTTTTTCTGGTTCGTGGTTTTCTCTTGTTTCTGGTTTTCTTTGGTTTTCATTTTTTTTTCTTTTTTTCTTTTCTGATTTTTTTAAATATGATTATTTTTTTGAGCAATTTATTTTTAACAAATTTTGTTTATGAACAAAAAAGAATATGAACAAAATATAATTTGAGCAAACTTTTTTGTTTACAAATTTGTTTCTTAAAATTCTGCTCAGGTACGGAGTACTAGTTCTTTTCGGGAGCGAATAGCCTAATGGACGGGCCCACACGGAATTGCCTTCAGGCGATGTGTACAAACGCCCGCTAACGGGCGATGTGTAGGCGTGCCGCGCGTCCGATGGACGTCTGTGCAGCGAGCTCAGTGTGTGGTCCGCTTGATGGGCTGGAGGCCGATAGATGGAAATTAATGGGCTGGAGCCGGATAGGAGAAGGAGCCAGTACTGGACTGGCTGTTAGCCTATCTTACGAACAAGATTCCATAGTCTCAAAAAAAGGGGGTGTGCTATATGCCGACCGGATCGGCGCCAACGGGTGCCGAACACCCCTCCAACCCGGCAGCTATTAAATGGGCCATCAGGTACCATCAGGTAAGCATTTTCCTGTTTTTTTTTTCTTTTTTTCTGTTTACAATTCTGTTTTAAAAATCTTATGTTTTCTATTTTGTTCTGTTGCTAAAATTTGTTCAAAATTTTATGTACATAGATCTTATAAATGTACGATTTTATTTTCTAAAAAGAATTCGAAAATCGATCAAAATGCATTTTTTTAAAAAAATTCGAAAATCGTTAAGAAAATCAAATATGTTGGAAAATTCGGAAATTGTTCAAGTTTTGAAAATTCGTTCAAAACTCAAAATTTGTTCAAATTTTTAAATCCGTTCAAAACTCGAAATTTTACAAACTTCAAAATTCGTTCAAAACTCAAAATTTGTACAAACTTCAAAATTCGTTCAAATTTTAAAATTGTTCAAATTTCAAAATTCGATCAACTTTTGAATATGAACAGTTTTCAAACTTGAACATATTTAAAATTTGAAAATTTTCGAAAATTATTTTTGAACAGAAAAATAAAACGAAAAAATAAACACACAGAAAGAACAGAAAAAAGAAAAAAAGGAAACCGAAAAAACTAGCACAAACTGGAAAAGGCGAAAAGCCCGCGGCAAACTAAAGAACCAGAGTGATATATGTGTCTGGCCCATGCTCGAGGGAGGGTGTGCGGCGACCCGTAGTCGGTGTCTAGGATTTGCCTGCCTTCATGGACGTAGCTCATTGCTTCCCTCCAGCACTGGTGAGCCTTGGTTCCGCCATTTGTTTGTCGGTTTTGTTGTCTTTTGACTTTTTTCAGCTCCCTGGTTTTCCTTAGTTTTTTTTTTCCGTATTTTTTCATCCTCTCTATCGTTTTTTTGCGAAACAAAGTATAGACACAGACGCACGCATGCACACCACATATGAGCATCTTCGAGAGACTGGGTCTAAGAAACTGATTTGGCGAGTTTTGAGATTGACGAAGTCACTACGGGCGTCGCGCTGTCGACGAGAACGTCGCCTCCCACTGAAAAATATTCCGCATTTTTAACGAGACACCAAAGTGTTAAATCTGAGATTTAAACTCTGGTGGGCTCTGCCCTCCTAACCATCCAACCATATATTGTTTCTATTTCCCCTACCTTTTTAGCTACGTCTTTTCATTTATTTTCGTTATCTCCTTTTTTTTGTATAATGCATAATATTCTCGCACTTCATATCCTATAACCTTTTTGTATGAACATTTTATCATACATAGGAGTAACTTTCTAAGTCATGATCATTTAATTAGATTCGTATGAATATTTACGTACATACACATATGTATTTATTCACGGTTGTATGAACATTTTATATTCATACAAAGAAATAACTTTTCAACTCGTGAACATTTATGACACATTTGAGCATTTGTCTATACTCTCGTGAACACATATTTTGACATGTGAACATTTATTGCACAATACAAAAAAAATTATATAAAATTATTTTAGAAGTAAACATATCTGAAAATTCTTCTACAATACAAAAATAAAGTAAGAAGACATAACTATAAATGGGCCGCATTTAGGTTCCTCTTCGGAGGGATGGAGTGTGGAACTGTGGAGCATTCGGTATAAGTGACAATTAGGAGCTCCCTTTTGTGAATTGTCATGAGGCCCATCACATTGTCTCGCCCGTTAGCATCCTTTTTTTCTCTATCTTGTGGCTCTTCTCATCCCTTCACCTGTCATCCTCATTTCCCCAAGTTTTATTCGGATCACACGTGAAAACGGGAGGAGTGATAAAGACAAAACTTGTTAGGAAATGCGATTAGTATCGAACTTTCTTCCCCTGAAATGAAATGGAAATTTCCCAGGTTGTTGAGCGGTGCAGGGGAACGAAAAGGACCAACACTGTGCATTAACTTCTGATGATCCGGTGTTCCCGTTTCCATCTTGCGCACAGTGCCAGTGTGCCATCCACATCGAGAACTTGTCAAGCCATGATGAACAATCATATTAGGAAAAAGTCCATTTCAAACCCTGAATTTGTAGAGGCTCGGCGGATCAAACCCTGAAGTCGAAATCCCTGTCGTTTGCACCCTAAACTTACTAATCCTGGTCTAAATCAAACCCTGAAGCTGTTTGGAGCACCGGGAATGCACTGATCCCGACTGGGATTACAAGCTGCTCTCACTGACAGTGGGACCCAACTACCGTAGGTTCCTTTCTTTTATTTATCCTCAAAATCAATCCCAATTTCTGTAAAAAAAAATTCAATCCCAATCTTCTATCAAAAAAAAAAAAAATCAATCCCCATCTACCGGCAGCGTCCATATGTGAAAGCTAGAGACATGACCTGATTTATTTCTCTGGCCACTTACGTATTAATGTTGTCAAGATCAAATTGTTATGGCCGCACGTCGAAATACGGTATTCCCTGGAGCTCCAAGGAACCAGGTCGACACCATCACGGTCGCTGTTCGGAATTAATCTGGCAATTAGGATCTTACCGCTCTAATAGTAGTTCCTGGTATGGCAACTACCACTAATTAATCTGTTAATTACTCCTAATTAACCTTGCAATTAGCACTAAATTAACTAGGCAAGTAAAGATGGGAGGTCCTCGGGTAGGTAGCTCAAATAGAGCAGATGGACATGGCTGCTACCTGCGCCTCTCCATCGCCAGCTCGTGGACGACGGCGTCCTCCTCTCTTCTCTTCCCGTGGCCGTCGACGAGAGGCTCTCTGTTGCGTGCTTGGCGTAGGTGGCCTTCTCGGATGCGTGCTGGACGGTGGCGGCCTCCCCTCCCGGGGCTTGCTTGACGGCGGCGGCTCCCCGCACTAGCCGACGGGGGTCTCCTCCTTACGCGCTCGTCGACGGCAGCATCTCTGCTTCGCAGTGCTCAACGCGTGTGGTCTCCTCTGATGTGTGCTCGGCGTCCTCCAGCGCAGCGGCAACAACATCCAACATTCCAACGCTGCTCCGTGCTCGGCGGCGTTGAAGGCCTCCCTCACGGCTCTGTGCTCGGCAAAGACGACGACCTCACCTGCTGCGTCGTGCTGCGACGGCGGCCTCCTCCGCGGCGTCCTGCTGGGCGGCGACAGCGGCCTCCTCCGCGACGTCGTGCTCGGTAGCGACGGCGGTCTACTCCTCCTCTCTTCTCTCTCGGCGCTGCTTACCGTTGGATTCCGGATAGAGAAGCGATGTGTGAGGATAAGGTGGGACGGTGGGCAGCAGCGTGAGGATAAGATGTGATCGCTCCCTAAGAGAATGATGCTTTTTTTTCCGTCGCACGGGGCGCTTTTGGTTAGATTTTTCCAAGAAAGAAACCAGAGGAGAAAGATTACAGTTGAGCCCCATTATCAGTGAGAGTAGGTTCTAATCCCGGCCGGGATTGGTTGCTCCAAACGGCTCCAGGGTTTGATTTAGACCGGGAATAGTAAGTTTAGGGTGCAAACGACCGGGATTTCGACTTCAGGGTTTGATCCGCCGAACCTCTACAAATTCAGGGTTTAAAATGGACTTTTTCCATCATATTAATCGTTTTCGAACGAGCAGGTCCATATGGCGCAACAAAGGGAATAAAAATGGGCATCAGCAATGTTCCAACCGTGGACGGCTGACAGCTGTATATTTTGTCCCGAATCTTGCACAATCCTGATGTACAATTTCAGATTTTCTACTCTACTTAACGGAAGTTCTAGCGAAACCTGACCATTACAACGCATTTTGAAACACTTGGGAAAACAGACAATGATATCCCGACCTGCACTTTAATTGAATATTTCTATGGGACGTGCAGGCCAACCGACATGGTCGTCCGTCAATGTAAACAAGTTGCTGAACCTACTGTAAAAGAACATGTTGCAGAACCTATTACATAGTTCGGTTCAGCTGTCGGCTTCATGGATTTTTCTAGGATATATAAATGGTAAAAAAATCACTATGCTAGGTCAATTTAGACGTGCAACTAGTTGCGTGTGTGCAACTCGCTTTGGAAATTCAAAAATGTACGCTTCAGATAATAGAGAAAAACGCTCTCACGAGCTTGAGTTCAATCGAAGCCCGAGCATTGTTTTCACAACAATGTATATACTCACTCCGTTCCTTTCTATAGTGCCTATTGTTTTTTGGCACGGAAATTAGCGCGAGCCTTTTTTAACACAAAACCTCCTAGCGATATCACAGAAAAAATCGGAAACTGAAAAAAGATCTCAGAAATACATGACCAGATCGGTTTTCAGATTTTCTGACTTGACCTGCTCGGTGGAAGGGATTCTTTGCAAAAAAAACATAGCTTTACTCTTATATTTTGAAACAAATGCGAAAAAACAATAGGCATTATAGAAAGAAACGGAGGGAGTATGTCTTATGATTTTTTTTTCTGATTTTGAGTGAATTTCACTTTATACGAGAGCAGATTTGGTGCACTTGGGTGCCATTGCTCCTGGTTTTTGTAATATTTAAAAATTATATTTATTTGTTTCAAAAATCATCAATTTTATCCCATGAATACATATACACATGTTCTGAATACTTGCGCAAACTTTTAGTAGATTTGCTTTGTATTTTTAGCTAAGGAAAAATAACAATTTTGTAGGGGTGGAAACTTTAGATATTAGTCAAAAAAATTCTTTTTTGTATAGCTCAAAATACAACATATTTTCATCCACACCGTACCTTCGGAATGTTTATATATATGGGTGCATTTAATTTCAGATTTTTTGGAATCATAGAAATATGTTTTTCAAATACTAGGAGCACTGGTGCTCATGTGTGAAAGAGACTTTTCGCCTTTATACCTTCTATATGACTTTGCGACATTAATTACTTTGTCGAGTGAAAATTCATCTAGATCTTTTAGAATTTTATGACACTCATTTTATGATGCGCTTCCTTTGGACAAGGTGTGAGGTTATGAACGAGATTTAGAAGAATGTCAGGACGATGACAAGGAATGGAACATATGGATTGTCGATGATACCCTCTAATATTTACACATTTTATAGACTCATCGATGTAGCATACTGGTCCTGTGTCTAACGGGTAAAAAGCAAAATGCTAAACCAGGATAAAATCATGTTCAAGGTCATCTAGATAAGATATTTTTGGTAGAAATTCCACTAAAAGCGTAATATGTGCCACAAATGCCCAAGTACAACTTACTAAATTTAAAAGTTGCATCCACTCTTCTATTTTTAATCATAAACGACGCTGATGGATGCGGTACTAACAGTTAGCGAACCGGGGTAGTCTTGCAAGTGTCTCGTATCTCTTCTCCCGAGAGAACACTCACTAGACGATTAGGGTTTCTTTGTCTCCCATCGGCCCTGCCGGCAATCTGCCTCGGTTCTGGCCTTTAGGCAATGGAGCTAGGGTGGATCTCGCCCCCATCTGCAGGAGGGCTCTGTTCCCCTGGTTTTAGGGTTTTGGTTTGGTGGGGTGGCGCTCAGGTGGTGTCGGCGGTGTCTTCTCCAATAAACTCTCCATGGATTCGGCCCCATCTCGACAATGACATCGAGAAGCTTGTGGGAGCAGAGTGGTTCTCGAGGACTTCTTCTGGATGTGGCGATCTCCGGATCGCCATGGAGTTTTATTGATGGTTGTTCCTTCTTCGTCTCCGGAATGGATGTGGTCTTTTTACCCGTTCAACGACTTTCAATCCGCAACCAACATTGTCAGGCTGACTTAGTGAGGAGCGGCATCGATGACGCGTCGTTGACACGGTTTAGAGGCTGAAGATGAAGGACATATTAAGGATTTTATTGTATTTTTATCTTTCGTTCAAGTGTTTTGTAATGTTCCATGTTTTTGTAATGCCATCATCCTATTCACAAGAAAAAGTACGATCCGACCATCATGGTGCATTTCTCTCGACAAATGGCGATGGATTTAAATAGCAAGCGTACGTGGGTAAGTACGAAAAGTGACAGGTAACCAAACCACCAAGCAAGAGATCCGTTATATAAGACGCTGCGTCGTTTCTGGCTACACGTATCCTCCAAGTTAATATAGTCTTACACTACGACCGTCGCACTGCACATAGCAGGCCTGTCCTGGTAGATCGGCAGCAGAGTCGATCAGTCCTCTCTACAGAGATACATTGCCGAGAGTGGAGATGGCTCCGAACGCCGGAGAGGTGGCGCGGCCGCAGAGCCCTCTCCGTGGAATGATGCCGCAGAGCCCTCTCCGGATCAAGCAGGGCGGCAAGTTCTACGAGCGGCTCCTCACCAAGGAGAGCTCCGCCGCCAACCCGTCGTTCCGGTACTACTGGGCGGAACCGGGCTCGGTGCCGTTCATCTGGGAGACCCAGCCCGGCACGCCCAGGGACGCCTCCCGGATGGTCGGCGGCGCACTCCCCGCCATCACTCCGCCGCCGTCCTACCTGCTCCGGCACGGTGGCGTCAAGGTCCAGGTCACGGCCGCTCCTCACTGTCCCAAGCGCAAGGTATCGTGCAGGAAGCGGTACAGGCTCAAGCGGATCAAGATCGGCTTCATCGCCGACATGTTCCGGAGGCTCACCATCGGGAAGGCGTGGTGGCGGCCGGAGCCGTCGTCGGCCCCGGTCTCGTCGTCCAGCCGGTGGCTCGTGGCGACCGCGAAGGCCGAGCACAAGGATCAGCAGCACCATGAGCAGGGACACGACGATCATGATCTCGCCGCGAAGAAGGGCGGCGTGGTATGCTCCGGGGCGGCGCGTCAGATGAGCCCCTGCTGGATGCTGCGAATTCGCGGCTCGGGGAACCAGAACTTCCGCGACTGCGATTAGGTGTACATCGGCTCCAGCATTTCAGGTGCGGTGGCGCCATCAAGGCGATTAAACACACGATATAAGACTGGTTTGTTACACTGCGACTTTGCTGTTGTGAATTATTATGGTGATTGCGAAAGATGTCAAGAAAATATTGTGTCTGCGGACTTGTTTATCGTTCTGTCATCAGCAGGACGACCGTTTGTTGTTGCCGAGCCTTACCAAACTTATCATTGCCGTACGTGTTGATTCTGTTCGCAAATATGAGTTCAAGTTTTTGGAATTCGATCGCGTAGCTGTTTGCCTAGCTCAATATTATTCCCACACTCCACCAAGTTACTACGTGCTCAAAACGTGCGATCACGTTCCCCGTCCAAATCAGATGATGTAATTAGATGCATTCATTAAGAGATAAGATCTTTTGTGAGGACGCTTAACTACTTTCCATTACTATGTATACTGATGTAGTATCAGTCGTTATATCAAACCACATATTATGATTGACGCGACTCGACTGACCTCGTCAGTTCCACGTAATAAAACATGATTCCTGGTTACCTAAGGTTTTGTTGAATCCAAGTCATCTAAAATTGCACGCCATTTAACTTTTAAAATATCGCTGTATATTCATAGTGTGACAGGATGATGATGGTTATATGTTGGTTCAAATCTTCCACATGCAACTTAGATTAAATAAAGCTAGGCAACATAAAAAATACTACCTCTGTTCCAAAATAAGTGTCTTAACATTGTCTAGATACGAATATATCTAGATGCATTTTAGTGTGTAAATATTTTCGTATTTTAAAAAGTTGCGACAATTATTTTGGAATGGAGGGAGTAGAAATTTCCCATTAATCAACAATCCAAGTACTCCCTCCATCCATAAAAGTATGTGAGAGATTTGTATAAATTTAGACGTACCTATACACTAAAGAGTGTCTGGATACATTTAAATTTAGACAAACTTTCGACATCCTTTTATAAACAAAGGTAGTACTTCAGATTTTCATACGGAAGTTTTTGGCGAGATTTTCACCTTTATTGCGAGAAACATGTGATAATATTAAAGCTTCAGTGTTACATGAAGACCCATAAACAAAGAAAAATACAACAAAGTCCCTCTGGATCCCAACAACGCCTGCGTCCAAGATGATACGGTGGCGTGCCGCTACTCCTCTTCAAGCTTGTTTCTAGAGCCAACCCCTCCATGTATGGTCGAGAAGTCACCATACTTCAGTTCCGAAGAACCATCATGTTGAATCGTTGATGCCGTCACCAAGCCCATCATCACCCAACCCAGATCTGAAGAACCAGGGCTGGAATAAACCCTCACAATCTCCCCTTCAACGTTAAAACACAAACCTTCGGAATGGGGATGGAGAGGAAGGCACCTTATTCCATTAGACACCGCCATCTCCTCTGCTTGAAATAGGGCCACCATGGACATAAAACCTAAAAAATTGAGGACTAAACCTACCCACCGAACAAGAAACCAGGGCCGTACCTGAGAAAACGGAGGCCCTGTGCGAAGCTTTTCAAGAGTGCCCCTTTAAGATTGGGCTTAGTTTTCTCTGACGTTATTCATATTCTGAAGGGTATCTCCTAATTCTAGAAGGCATTACAGAAAATGAAAACTGGGTGGTAAATACCATGTATCAAAAATAGAAAATAAAATGGGATGAAGCAACCTTTGATTGGTTTCCGGAGCGTGCCAGCGTGTGGTTCTAGAAGTGTGGTTGCTCCTCGAGGATTCAGTCCTCCTCCTCTTGAAGAATCGGCGACCAAACACTCATATCGTATCCAACTCGAATTGGTGCAGTATGGTCCTGTGCGGAAATAAACATCAAAAGGGTCGCTAGATCGGAAGATAAGGAGCTGGAGAGATTGAGATATGAGAAACTGAGAAGAAAACATCAAAAAAATAGATAGTGTATAGAGCACGCAGAACTTTGTAGCTATTCATTGCATCAACGGAGTATTCGGCGAAATCGGGACGAAATTAAATTCGCAACGGAGCTGTGATTGGAAGTGCTTGAGAGGGCCTTGGCCCTTGGTGTTTGATAAGAAAGAGTTAAAGAGAAAAAAAAATAAGGAGAAAGGGAAGAGCAAGAAAGAGGACCATGCGTGAGTCGGAGGGCTGTGGTGTTAATTCTGTAGCCAGATTCCCAAGCGGCATAGCGGTCAACGCATTTACTGGGTCCAACTAATTCTGTCATTAGTAACAACACTAAGTAATACCGCAACGAGGCCCTCCTTTTTTTGAGGCCCTGTGCGGTCGCACATGGTGCACCTGCGCCGGATACGGGCCTGCGAGAAACGAGGTTCCCCACAACCTCGCGGCAACAAATCAGCAATGGAGGGGAATGATGCCCCTGCGGGCGGAAGATCAAGAGCACCTCGGTCGCGTGGGTCGCTTTCGAGAACACAACCTACAACTTTCAGGAGACACAATCTTTCTCCACCTTGTGGTCACAAGATGGAGGCATGGTCCATGATGGTCCCTGCCCTCGCACGTCCAGTATTGGCAACACTAGTACGTGACTTCGTCCCCGACATGTCCCCGGGCGTGGCAAGCTCGGATCGGCGCCTCGTCCTCATCGGCTTAGACAACGTCTTCATCGGCTCGAATCTTCTACGACTGCCTCGATCGCGTCGCCGACTTTGTCTTGCGTACTTGGTTCTGACAAAACCAGAGTATGCCTTCGTCCCCGACATGCGCCTAGTTCTGGCAAAACTAGGGCAGCACCTCGTCCTCGACGGCTCTGACTGCATTGACTTCGGCATCGACACCCTCTTCGATGACTGCCTCGACGCGTCTCCATCACTCTCCTCGCGCACCATGCGCTTGCGGCTTCATGTGTGGCTACCTCGACACCGGCACCCGACCACGATATCGACCACGACAGCCCCTCGCACGGCACTCTCCACCAAGGCTGCACCGCCCAACTGAAAGAATCGTATGACACCTAGAGGGGGGGGGGGGGTGAATAGGTGTAATCTCAAATTTTAATACTTTTTCAAATTAGGCTTGACACAAAGGTAAATTCTCTAGATATGCAACTAAGTGAATTCACCTATATGACAAGATAGCAAGCAACAATACAAGATACACGTAGTAAAGGCGGTGAGAGGATAGAGGTAACCGAGGTGGAGCACACGGA
This sequence comes from Lolium multiflorum, assembly GCA_030979885.1. Lineage (NCBI taxonomy): Eukaryota > Viridiplantae > Streptophyta > Magnoliopsida > Poales > Poaceae > Lolium > Lolium multiflorum. The sequence goes on from JAUUTY010000508.1 coordinate 75,933, forward strand.
GAGACGGTGATATGATTCCCGTAGTTCCCTTCCTTTGCAAGAAGGTACGTCTACGTTCGGAGGGGTGTGGCGACACGAAGTCCAGCCAACGCCACGAAGGCTCACCCTATTCTCCTGTGAGCAACGCCACAAAGGCCTAGCCCACGCTCCACTAAGCGGTTGCCTTGAGGTCGCAACCGGCACCTTCACACGAAGCTTGGGGCACACATCCACAACCAAATTGGAGGCTCCCAAGATGTAACCACGAAGCTTTACACGAAGAGTAGCTTCGAGGTCACCTCACAAAGATCCACTAAGAATGTTGATGAAACACAAATCCCTTTGGTGGAAGAGTAGATCTAGGTCACCTCTACCAAATCCTCAAGTATGGTGAAGTTTGGTTGGAGGAGTAGAGAGATCTAGAGAAAATGGAGCTCAACAATGGTGTCTCAGATTTTTGGGGAAGAAGAGCTGAAGAAGACTTTGGAGAAGAAGCTCTATTAATACCCCTGTCGGAAACGTCCGTTTGGAGCCGTTGGAGCCCTGCCCGGTAGTACCGGCCACCCCTGGACGAGGAGCGCAGGTCGGCCACGTGGGCAGGAGGAGCCGGGCTGAAGGGGGGGAGGCCGGAGCCACCGGCCGGGGTACCGGTCGTGGTACCGGCGGGGCTCCAAACCTCCCGGTAACATTACTGAGGCACATGCCCCATATCCGGTACCTTGGGCGGTACCAAGGCCGGAGCCTCCGGCCGTGGCCAGGCCGGCGGTACCGCCCAAGCCTCCGGCCTCTTCTCTCTTTCCTCTTTCTTCTTTCATTTCTTTCTTCTTCTTTACTTTTCTTCCACATTTTCTTTTCCTTTTCTTCTCTTTCTTTCCTCTTTCATACTTTCTTCCAACAAACAACCACACACAACTCATCACATGATATCTTGCACACTCTTCAACTTTTGGGCATTCCAGGTATGCAACAACCTACAAATCTTGTAACACGAAATGCTCATATAAAATCATTGTCATCAACACCAAAACAACATATAACAAGGATATGTTCTTTCAATCTCCCCCTTTTTGGTTTCTTGATGACAACATAAGATTTGCATAAGAGTTGATTATTTGAGCAAAGAAATTATAAGACGATATAATAAGCTCCCCCTAGACATGTGCATCCAATAGAATTAGCATTTGAATAAGAAGCACATACTCTAGGATCAATATACTCAAGCAAATAAGATTAACCAACAAGTGCAAAGATAGAGAGTAGCAAACAAGTTCATCACTTGCACTTGAGAGGAGACATGCATATGTGAGTAAAGACAAGTGTTGAGTTTAGAGATCATACCACATGTAGTCCACTTAGTCTTTACCATAGATAGCTAGATAGATAATGTCTCATACATAAAGATAGATAGCCCCTATGTCTCACACACATAGATAAGGTTCATAAAGCATAAAGCCTAATAAGAAGTTCTCGACAATAGATAACCATAAGTCACAAGCATAAAGAGTCAAAGAAAGTGCAAGCTTGTGACTTCCCATGCAAAGCCCGAACCTAATAGAACTCTTCTCCCCCTTTGACATCAAGATGCCAAAAAGGTTGAAGAGCGATGCTATCGTCCCTAGGCATCAAGGAATTCCCCGCCAATGTCGGAGTCGACATCATAAGATGGACCGTCTTCACCATCAGACCACTGGCTATGAGCAGAAACCCACTGAGACTTCGGAAGGATAGTCTCTTCAGATCCTGGAGGAGACACTTCCACACCGAGCTTGGTCATGATGCTCTTCTGGCGACGCCGTGCTTTCTTCTCAGCCACATAGGAGTCATACATGCGCTCCTGAATATCCAGCTGGAGGCAGAAGGTCTTCTTTACCTTTATCTTGAGCTTGGTGTACCAAGAAGGCTCGAGGTCAGGGTCATAAGCGGACGCAGGTGGAGGCCCAAAGGCCATATGAGCAACAAATCCATCGACCCTGCGAGCAGGAGCAGTGGAGGGGTCTGAAGGACCTGCTGAGGCTGAGGGAGCTGCTGTGGCGGAAGGAGCTGCTGTGGCTGAGGCAGAAGCGGAGAGCTTATGATCCTTGATAAGAAGGTTCTTGCGAGGATGATTGGTGAGGGGAGAAATCGGTTCCAGAATGGCACCATCAAAGGACTGACGCCACACCTCAGAAATAAGCTTCATGATGTAGGGAGCAAAGGCAGGAGACCGCTTCTCCACCACACGCAGAAAAATCTGGTTCCATAGGCAATCCATGACATCCATCTTCACACCCTTGCCCTTCCGGAGGTGTGTTTGAAGCATCAAGTCAATGACAAAGGAATGAATCTCATCAACGTTACCTACTTTGACGGCAACGGTCTCACGGTAGATGCGAAGCATGATATCATAAACGGGTTGGAGACCGGAAATGAATCCAAGCTTGCATTTACCGGGCATATAGAGTGGCTCAAGAACATCCTTGATGCTTGCATTAGAGTCCCCATGAAACGTACCTCCAACCACTATCACGGTCATCTTCACAATTTTCTGGAATAGGATAGCCAAGAATCTGTCCAAAGTTGCTCCAAGTGGTAGTGAGGACCTTATCCCGAGTCATCCAAGTAATGGAACGAGCCTTATCTTCATGAAAAAAGACCGTAGCATGGAACTGAGTCACAAGGTAAGGATCATAGTTGCATTTGAAAGACATAATGGGAAGCAAACCAAACTCCTCGCAAATCCCAAGTGCTTCATGAAAGTATGCATCCTTCTTCAAATGGTCAATGTTGACATACCGTTGATCAACCACCTTTACCGAAGGAGGATAGACTTCATGGAAAATGCGCTCTTGAACCTCGGTGTAGAAGTGGCGGTTGCTGGTGCGAGAAGACCGAGGCCCCAAGTAAGGGTTAGAGGCACGAATGTCCATGTATGCATGAAGGCGGACATTGCCATAAGACTCAATAGCCTTCTTCCCTTTCTTTTTATTTGCCAAGGAAGCTCCACGAGCAGTAGTGGCACGGGGTAACACTTCATCTTGTTCAACAATCTCATCCTCAACGGCCGGAACCTCACGCCTCTTCCGTGGTCTCACCCAGGCCCGTATCCGGCGCAGGTGCACCATGTGCGACCGCACAGGGCCTCAAAAAAAGGAGGGCCTCGTTGCGGTATTACTTAGTGTTGTTACTAATGACAGAATTAGTTGGACCCAGTAAATGCGTTGACCGCTATGCCGCTTGGGAATCTGGCTACAGAATTAACACCACAGCCCTCCGACTCACGCATGGTCCTCTTTCTTTCTCTTCCCTTTCTCCTTATTTTTTTTTCTCTTTAACTCTTTCTTATCAAACACCAAGGGCCAAGGCCCTCTCAAGCACTTCCAATCACAGCTCCGTTGCGAATTTAATTTCGTCCCGATTTCGCCGAATACTCCGTTGATGCAATGAATAGCTACAAAGTTCTGCGTGCTCTATACACTATCTATTTTTTTGATGTTTTCTTCTCAGTTTCTCATATCTCAATCTCTCCAGCTCCTTATCTTCCGATCTAGCGACCCTTTTGATGTTTATTTCCGCACAGGACCATACTGCACCAATTCGAGTTGGATACGATATGAGTGTTTGGTCGCCGATTCTTCAAGAGGAGGAGGACTGAATCCTCGAGGAGCAACCACACTTCTAGAACCACACGCTGGCACGCTCCGGAAACCAATCAAAGGTTGCTTCATCCCATTTTATTTTCTATTTTTGATACATGGTATTTACCACCCAGTTTTCATTTTCTGTAATGCCTTCTAGAATTAGGAGATACCCTTCAGAATATGAATAACGTCAGAGAAAACTAAGCCCAATCTTAAAGGGGCACTCTTGAAAAGCTTCGCACAGGGCCTCCGTTTTCTCAGGTACGGCCCTGGTCTCACCGAACGAGAGCCACTAGCACCTGTGAAATAGACGGACAGAGTACGGGGACATATTGGATAAGTGCACAAGCTCATCTCTATGGAAAACCAAAAAAAAATGTCTTTGACCCAAAATACACATGCATGATAAAAAGAAAATTTGGCCATACAAGAGAGGTAAAAAAAAATGCTACATACTAGATGTTAATGGTGCTACATACTAGAGGACACAGATCAACAATAGATACAACCTCATAGTGTAAGATTTAGCCAAAAATCTAAGCATGTAGGACCAAAAAGCAACACAAGTATGAGCCTAAAATACGTCCAAAATACGCGGGGAGGGGAGCCAATACCGGAGGCCATGGAGGAGGGGAGGTAGGGGAGGGCTCCCACGGAGCCGATCCGGCCGGAGGTGGCCGGAGGGCGGCCGGCGAGCCGGCGGCGGTGCGGCGGCTGAGCAGGTCGTGCGTGCATGCTGTGGGGTTCGGTGTGCGTGGTGTGTGTGCGTGCGTGGTGTGTGGGGGACGAGCTGCTTGGGTGGAAGTACCGGCCCGAGGCCGGCGGTAGTACCAGCCAGGCCCCGGCGGTACTACCGGCCTGGCCCGGCCCGGGTCGGCAGCCCCCGTTTTTTTTTTATTGAACACTAGGGCTGTGATTTTTTTTTTTTTTAAAAAAATTCCCCCTCCCTTTTTTTTATATTTTAAATAGCACGCTTGTGACTATTAACACAATGTGATCAAAGATAAACATGAGTTTGCCAACATGGTTAAAGATATGCATGTTTTGAAATGAGCTTGTGCAAGAGATAGAATGTGTTAGAGATGTGAGAAAGGCTTAGGATGGACACTAAGAGAGGTATGGTACTTATGAACTCAAGTTTGCAAGGATCAAATCAAGAGAAAACCAAACATTGAGCCAATTCCCATAAGAACATGAAATTCCACAACAAAATTCATGAAGATCCAATTAAGATCAACTCTTCACAAGAAGGTCGGTGGCCTAGGCCACCATATATGAGTGATAAGGTATGGCACCACGAAGATATATCTTGGGCCCAAAACCAATACTCATCATTGAAGCTCACATATCATTAATTGATACAAAGAGAATGATTTTTCTTAATGTTGGCATTATGGGGGGAGGGATGACTCAATAATTTAAACCGCACTCCCCCTATTTCCATGCCCACACCTAAACCAAATAGAAGTTGAAGAATAGGTATGTATGCAAAGTGTTCAAGCCAAGCTACTTGAATCTATGATATTTAGCTCATTCCTCAAGTAACAAAATCTTGCTTCATCAAGAGGCTTCGTGAATATATCCGCAAGTTGGTCATGGGTACCAATGAATGACAACTCAATATCACCCCGGGAGACATGATCTCGAATGAAGTGATTCCGAATCTCAATATGCTTCGTTCTTGTGTGTTGTACGGGGTTGTATGCAATCTTGATGGCACTTTGGTTGTCACATAAAAGAGGCACTTTGTCACAAGTGACACCGTAATCCTTTAAAGTTTGCCTCATCCATAAGAGTTGTGTGCATCCACTAGCGGCCGCCACGTACTCGGATTCGGCGGTAGAGAGAGCTATACAATTTTGCTTCTTAGAAGACCAACACACCAAGGACCTACCAAGAAATTGGCATGCCCCGGAGGTTGATTTCCTATCATCCTTATCTCCCGCCCAATCCGAGTCCGTATAGCCAACAAGTGAGAATCCATAACCCTTTGGGTACCATAATCCAAATCTTGGGGAATGAACCAAATATCTAAAGATTCTTTTGACCGCCACTAAGTGGCTTTCTTTAGGAGCGGCTTGATACCTTGCACATACACCTACACTCAACACAATATCCGGTCTAGATGCGCAAAGGTAAAGCAAGGAGCCTATCATGGAGCGATATACCTTTGGATCCACGTCCTTACCACCGGGATCAAGTGCAAGATGGCAATTGGTAGCCATTGGGGTCTTTGCACCATTTAAGTCCTTCATATTGAATCTCTTGAGAATGTCTTGAATGTACTTGGCTTGGCAAATGAATGTTCCTTCTCTCAATTGCTTGATCTCAAATCCAAGAAAGAACCTCAATTCACCCATCATGGACATCTCAAACTTGTTGGTCATAAGCTTTGAAAATTCTTCATTAAAAGCTTTGTTAGTAGACCCAAAGATAATATCATCAACATATATTTGGCAAATGAAAAGCTCCCCATCAACCCTCTTAGTAAAAAGAGTGGGGTCGATTAGCCCGAGTTGAAACCCACGGTCTAGCAACAACTCTTTAAGGTGCTCATACCACGCACGTGGGGCTTGGTTAAGGCCATAGAGTGCCTTGTCAAGTTGATACACATGGTTAGGGAACTCGGGATCCTCGAACCCGGGAGGTTGCTTAACAAAAACCAACTCTTTTAGAGGTCCATTTAGAAAGGCACTTTTAACATCCATTTGTTGCAATTTAAAGTTATGGTGAGAAGCATATGCAAGAAGGATACGGATGGACTCAAGGCGAGCCACGGGAGCATAGGTTTCACCGAAGTCAATGCCTTCCACTTGGGAGAAACCTTGAGCCACCAATCTTGCCTTGTTCCGAATGACAATGCCATGTTCATCTTGCTTGTTCTTGAATATCCACTTTGTGCCAATAACATTGCGACAATCTTTGGGCTTCTCTACTAATCTCCATACTTTGTTGCGCTTGAAGTTATTGAGTTCTTCATGCATAGCATCCAACCAATCCGGATCTTCAAGTGCATCAAAGACTTTCTTTGGTTCCACCATGGAGATGTAAGCTTGGTGATCACTAAAGTTGGCTAGTTGTCTTCGGGTGGTCATTTGCTTCCTTAAGTCACCAATCACTTTGTCAATAGTGTGACCTCGAAGTTCCAAAGTTCTTGCAACTCTTATTTTACGACGGGCTTCAATGTCTTCAAAAGAGCTTTGAGACATCACTTGGTCTTCTTGACTATTTTGATCCCCGTCTTGACCATCAATGTGAGCTTGCTCAATTGCTTGAGTTTGCTCTTCATCATGAGGTTGATCTTGGACATCACTTGGGTTTGCACCATTATCATTGGGTTGTTCTTGATCAACACTTGGTGCTTCTCCATCAAACTCATTAGGTTGATCTTGTCCTTGATCTTGCTCATGAGAGGGAGGGTCTTGAGCTTGTTCTTCGGTTGGTGTATCATTGTCCACAAGATCCGGAGCTTGTTGAGCTTGTGAGGATGAGGGCTCCACTTGAGTAGAGCATAGTCCTTCCCGAGGCGCCACACCGTGTCCCTCAATGGGGAGGTGAAATCCCGTCCCCATTCTTACTATGGCGTCTTGAGGTATTTCATCATCTGCACAAACATCAACTTGCCCCACTTGGGAGCCATCATTTTCTTCGAATTTCACACTACAAGATTCAATGACAATAGCCGAGACTTTGTCAAAGATTCTATAAGTGTGAGATTCGCACCATAACCAACAAAAATACCCTCCAAAGCTTTAGGTGCAAATTTAGACAAACGAACTCCTTTGATTTTATAGAAACACTTACAACCAAATACTCGGAAGTAGGAGATATTGGGCTTGTTTCCGGTGAGGATTTCATAAGGAGTCTTGTTCAATCCCTTGCGGAGATAAAGCCGGTTAGCGGAATGACATGCGGTGGAGATGGCTTCGGCCCAAAAGTCATATCGGGATTTATACTCCGACAACATAGACCTTGCCATATCCATGAGAGTCCGGTTCTTTCTCTCCCAACACCATTTTGTTGAGGGGTCGGAAATATTGATGTCTTATCCCCTCATCACTAAGGAAGTCATTGAGTGTGTAGTTCTTGAACTCGGAGCCGTTGTCACTTCTAATTGCCAATATAGTGAGGTTGTGTTGACGTTGCACTTCGGTGACAAAGTCGATGAAGATTTGTTGAGTCTCATCCTTCTTCTTGAGAATGAAAACCCAAGTATATCCTTGAATAATCATCAACAATAACCAAACAATGTTTCTTCGCACCAAGACTTGCATGAGTAGTGGGACCAAAAAGGTCCACATGAAGGAGCTCCAATATTCTCTTGGAAGAGATGATGGTCTTGCTTGGATGCGGAGAATCATGCATTTTACCTTCAACACAAGCCCTACAAACACGATCTTTGGCAAAACAAACATTGTCCTTTAGTCCCACAATATGGTTTCCCTTGTGGAGACTTTGCAAAGTCCTCATGTTGACATGGGCCAAGCGGCGATGCCACAACCAACCCACGTCCGCCTTTCCGAATAAGCACATCACATTTGTAGTGGTTTTCCCCGAAAAGTCAACCACATACAAGTTGTTTTCGACGTACCCAACGAAAGCGACTTTTAGAGTCTTGCTCCACAAGAGAACCACAATATCAATATCAATGAAGACGGCAAACCCATCTTGCCTAGGGCATAAACGGATAATAAATTGTAACCAAGAGTCTTGACAAGCATGACGTCCACAAGAGTAATGTTGTGTGCAACCACAACCTTGCCAAGACCCAATACCTCGGATTTGGAGTTGTCGCCGAATGTAACGGTCCACAAATCCACGTTAGGCCTCAATTCCGTAACGAGGTCCTTGCCGCCGGTCATATGACTTGTGCACCCACTATCAAGCACCCATTTTGATCCTCCGGCGGCATAGTCCTACATAAGATCAAGTCTTCGTTTTAGGTCCCCATTTTGCAATGGGTCCTCTTTTGTTAGAAACAAGGGTCTTAGGAACCCAAATAGACCATGCAATATAACCATCATATGGACCAACATATTTAGCATAGACATCTCCATAGTAATCACGGAATAGCACATAATGAGGGTTATATTTTCCCGCAAAATTATTATGAGTGGTATTGTCCCTAGTGACATCACCACCCAAAACATTTTTCTCCTTTGCTTGTGCGGGCTTGGCCTTCTTGTTCTTGTTAGTGTTTAGCCCATATCCAATCCCCTCCTTCCCATTGTTTGATCTTTGATTGCTCAAAAGATCATCCAAATTTTTCTCACCTTGGGAAGGAAAGGACTTAGCAAACTTGTCCTTCAACCTAGTGTTCTTCTTAATAACATTCACATGATCACAAGAAGAAGTAGAAGAACAAGGCATATCATTTTTAGTTAATTGAATTTGAAGTTGCTCATGTGACTTGGTAAGGGTAGAGAATTTACTTTCCAAGGCCTTGTGAGTCTTTTCAAGTTTCTCTAACTCCTTAGTTAGTTTAGCATGACCAACACCAAATTCAACTTTTTCCTTTTTAAGTACATTAGATAAGGCAATAGCATGATCACGCTCTTTAGTGAGGTTAGATAAAGTTTCATTGTGAATTTCCTCAATGGAAGATAACTTTTCCTCTAAAGCTTCTCTAAGCTCTTGTTCTTCCCCAAGAGCTTGAGATAACTCACCAATCTCATCGGCATTTTCCCTCTCAAATCTCTCCTTGAGATCAAGGAGATCATTGGCATGTGCAAGCCTATCCAAGATAACTTGGACATGCTTTTTGGGTTCACCTTGCAAGTTAGAGATAAATTCATCCAAGCCAATAATTTCTTTCTTTATCTTGAGACTCTCAAGATCACATTCCGAAACAATAGTCTTGGAGGAGGGTTTGGATGAAGTAGTTACCTCGGAGGTCTTGGCCATGAGGCACTTGTTGAGGTTGAATGAGAGGTCCTCATTGGGAGATTTGAAGAGAGATGTCATAGGGGTAGAGGCACTAGAGGCCTTTTCACTTGATGTGTCTTCATGAGCATCTTCTTCATCTCCGGATGTGAGAGCATGAGAGGCCTTGACCATGAGGCATCTTGCATTGTTGGAGGAGTCCTCATTGGGAGATTCAAAGAGAGATGATGAAGGTGTGGAGGTGATAGCAATAGCGGCCACTTCACTTCTTGAGTCATCTTTGTCATCGTCTTCTTCTTCTCCGGAAGAATACTCCTCACGGGCAATCAACACATACTTTGATGGCTTCTTGCAAATGTCATAGCCACTCTTCTTGACAAAGGGCTTCTTGCGTGGAGCCTTTGATTTGTCCTTGAGAATGAGTTTTCCACCATGATCTTCTCTATTCTCGTATGGGCACTCGGCAATGAAGTGATCTTGATTGCCACAATTGTAGCAAGTCCTAGCTCTTGGGCCCTTAGCATCTCCTCTTTGGTTTCCCTTTAACTTGTACTTGGACGGGTCACGCCAAAAGGATTTAGTGAGAAGAGCAATGTGACCATGTAGATCACGTTTGAGTTCTTCGGAGTGCCCTTCATATTTAGTTTCCCTCAATTCTTCTTCATCCTCAACACTCACATGTGCCTTCAATGCTAAGTTTTCACTTCTCTTCATCCCAATGGCCCGAGCACGACTATCAACGGCAATCTTTGACTCAACTTTGAAAGCATCCATTTCTTGCATGACATCATTGGAGGTCATTTGCTCAAAGTTGTGCTTATTCTTGAGAATCCTTAGATCGGCCGGTTCAAAGGGCAATAGAGCATTGATGTACTTCCTCTTGATCCAATCATCATCAACATAGGTGGCACCAAGGTCTCGAAAGGATATAGCAAGAGCCTTGAGACGACGGTACATATCCCGATGGTGTTCACCATCTTCCATGTAGAAACCTTCGGCTTTATTGCTAACCTCTTGGAACTTGTTTTGCCTCATGCTTGAGCTTCCAAGAAATACTTCGGCGAGAATATCCCAAGCATCCTTGGCGGTTGTTGCTTTCTCGATGTATGGTCTATCATCCTCACTAACGGCTTGTTGTATCATATATAAGGCGGTGGCGTTGAGTTGGCAATCAACCACTTCCCTACGAGACAAGCCATTAGGATTGTGAGGCTTGTATCCTTCAACAACAATTCTCCATAGTTCAATAGATGAGGAATTTAAATAAGATTTCATCTTGGTTTGCCACAAAGAAAAAGCATTAGGATTAAGTGACGGTGGATCTCCTCGTGGATTAATGCGAGGGTGAGGAATGGGAGGATCCGGAGAATACACGAGCGGAGGAGGAACCGTCGAGTACACTCCGGTGGCATTAGGATCTAACTTGGGAAGAGACTCACTACTACCCTCTCCATCCTTGGTTTCGGCCTCCGTAGAGGCACCAAGGGAAGCTTTATCAACAACGGGGGTGACAAACTCGGTAGTGGTGGTAGGAGGGATAGGAGGTTTATTGGCTTGCATAAAGCTCATCATCATCTCCCTTAATTCACTTATAGAGTCATTCATCGAGGAGATTGACGATTTCAATTCCTTGATGTCTTCCATAGATGCGGGCTCCCCCTCATCGGCCATACTCTCTTAGGCGGTAAAGCCCGAAACAAGAGCCGAGGCTCTGATACCAATTGAAAGGATCGTATGACACCTAGAGGGGGGGTGAATAGGTGTAATCTCAAATTTTAATACTTTTTCAAATTAGGCTTGACACAAAGGTAAATTCTCTAGATATGCAACTAAGTGAATTCACCTATATGACAAGATAGCAAGCAACAATACAAGATACACGTAGTAAAGGTGGTGAGAGGATAGAGGTAACCGAGGTGGAGCACACGGAGAGACGGTGATATGATTCCCGTAGTTCCCTTCCTTTGCAAGAAGGTACGTCTACGTTCGGAGGGGTGTGGCGACACGAAGTCCACCAACGCCACGAAGGCTCACCCTATTCTCCTGTGAGCAACGCCACAAAGGCCTAGCCCACGCTCCACTAAGCGGTTGCCTTGAGGTCGCAACCGGCACCTTCACACAAGCTTGGGGCACACATCCACAACTAAATTGGAGGCTCCCAAGATGTAACCACGAAGCTTTACACGAAGAGTAGCTTCGAGGTCACCTCACAAAGATCCACTAAGAATGTTGATGAAACACAAATCCCTTTGGTGGAAGAGTAGATCTAGGTCACCTCTACCAAATCCTCAAGTATGGTGAAGTTTGGTTGGAGGAGTAGAGAGATCTAGAGAAAATGGAGCTCAACAATGGTGTCTCAGATTTTTGGGGAAGAAGAGCTGAAGAAGACTTTGGAGAAGAAGCTCTATTAATACCCCTGTCGGAAACGTCCGTTTGGAGCCGTTGGAGCCCTGCCCGGTAGTACCGGCCAGGTTGGGCCGGTACTACCGGCCCCTGGACGAGGAGCGCAGTCGGCCACGTGGCAGGAGGAGCCGGGCCGAAGGGAGGCCGGAGCCACCGGCCGGGGTACCGGTCGTGGTACCGGCGGGGCTCCAAACCTCCCGGTAACATTACTGAGGCACATGCCCCATATCCGGTACCTTGGGCGGTACCAAGGCCGGAGCCTCCGGCCGTGGCCAGGCCGGCGGTACCGCCCAAGCCTCCGGCCTCTTCTCTCTTTCCTCTTTCTTCTTTCATTTCTTTCTTCTTCTTTACTTTTCTTCCACATTTTCTTTTCCTTTTCTTCTCTTTCTTTCCTCTTTCATACTTTCTTCCAACAAACAACCACACACAACTCATCACATGATATCTTGCACACTCTTCAACTTTTGGGCATTCCAGGTATGCAACAACCTACAAATCTTGTAACACGAAATGCTCATATAAAATCATTGTCATCAACACCAAAACAACATATAACAAGGATATGTTCTTTCACCAACGCTCTCGGCTCCCTCGACATCGGCATAAGGGCTACCACCTCGCACGAGCACCTCGGCTTCCTCTACAGTCGAAGCATCCGCGACGCGACATCGTCCACGACGCTCCCGCTAGGGATGGTCAGCCCGTTGGTTCATAGCTTCGGTTTCTCTCCACTCTGACCGTTCGCGACGCTTCCATTGTTCACGTCACTACCGCTATAACTACGAGGAAGTGGTAGAGATATATTTGGGATATGTGTATTTGGTAGTATATGATTTGTAATCATCTCCTACCTTATCTTTAGGATAGCTTTCTTGGCTCCCAAGACTTGTACCCTATATATACTCGTCCGAGAGGCTCAATACAACATCCACCATATTCGGCCAATCTCTCCTCGCTCTATCATTCTACAGCTGGCAGGGTCAGAAGAGAAGGAAATGTGGCCATCAACTGCTAAATGCAGATGATGCACACAAACGATAAATGTGAGTTTCTTCGTACAAAGGGAAGCCGGTTCATTTATCATCATCTTTTGCGATGCGAAATCGCTTTAGATTCCGATCACAATGGCGCGTTACTGGTCCACCTCGGTAGCTATTTCCATTGAATAGAAAGCGGCCTGTAGACACTGTTCCTGCATGTTTAGATCGTTAGTAGTGGCAGACTATTTCACATGAATTTCTGACTAGTGAGAACTCGTCTCCGGCCCATACCGGCCCTGTCCCCCGACGCAACCAGTCTTGACAGCGCCCGGGCTGAGAACTTGTCTTGGAATTTTATTTGTTTCACCAATCACGAACAGCGTAACTTGCTTTGAATCTTACCACGAGTTTAGACTAGGCCAGCCAGCACCGCATCGTTCTCCGGTTTCCTGTTCCCATCTGGGTCCCGGTGAAGATTTGGCGCGAACTGGAATCTGCAGACATAAATGGGAAACCAACGGCCAAATCATTAAAGAGTTCGCCGCAACGTCGCCATGGGCAATTTCAAGGCGTGTTGGCTTTGTATCGGCAGAACGCCCTGTTCGTGCTACCTACGGTTGTGCCATCAGTATCACAACCCGCAATAGCTAGTGAAGTTGCACTAGCATGTGCTTTCTCAACGAACTGAAGTACTCCCTCCATTGCATAATTTGTTCTGTGATTTTAGTTCAAACTTACACTAAAACCACAATAAAAAATTATAAAATGGAGGAAGTACCATGAAAAGTTTCTCAAGTCAGGTATGTAGCAATGCAAAGTTGTGTCATTTCTATCTTTGCGATATTAATATATTCACAAAGCTGTATCAATTAATTTGAAACGGATGATAGTGCATAATACTATGAAAAGCTTCTCAAGTCTGACATTCAGCATTGCAAATTGCAAATGCTGTATTTATCTCCCGCGAGGACAAATTTGCTAGCTACAGCCTAGTATTCATGAATCATGACAGTGCATTTGCTTGTCAATCAAGGGTCAACCAGCTTTTAGCTTCGTTAATTAGCTAGCTAACCTCCGGTAAGTTGACCAGTGACTCATAGACAATGTACCCTACTGGCTACTGCTCACATATCGTCTTGACCTGTTGGTAAGTTGGGTATTAGTAGCTAGCCACTAGTAGCTACATAGGGTAAGTGTGGGTGATGGTTTGTCGCATTTGTCTCTTGAGCTTAAGTTGTACGTAACCTCACACACTGTATAGAGGACTACGCAACAGTGGTGGAAGTTAAGTCCTTGTGCCCGGCCGGAACTGAACTTGTGTGTGCATGCATTAATGCATGGGGGGCATAGTATTGCATATGCAGACGCAGGCCTCTGTCTCGGAGGATCGAGACACCTTCAGATTCACGTTTTTTGTCGCATCGATCTGTAGGCCCAATCTTACGCTAGTAAAAAGTTGTTAGGTGCACATGAGAATTTGTCCTCTATGTCATATGTGCAGAGAGTAGTGACCAGTAGTCCAGTACGTACATAGTGTGCGCGCGCCTAGACCAGATAAAAAACTTAAGCAGTATGAACAACGCAAAGACAGATGAACAAAATACTTTCGCTTGGCAGATCGTCCATCAACTACCAACCTTAGAGCATCTCCAGCCGCGTCCCCCAAACCGTCCCCCAAACCGCGCCGGATTGAGCGCGTGTTGCGCGTTTGGGGGACGTCGCTCCCCAGCCGCGTCCCCCAAACGCCGCCCCCAAACATTTAAAATAATTTTTTAACACATAAACCATTTATATCAAATGTAGCATATGAAAAAAATGTTTTCGAGGATTGTTTTCAAATTAAATTACAACAAACAATAAAACAAGTAATCAAATATAATAAAAAGGGCTAGATGATACATCAAGGTGCCACGGTATTTCCTTTGATCCTCCACAAATGCTCAACGAGATCAGCTTGAAGTTGCTCATGCACATTGCTGTCACGATCTCTGCGTGCATGGCGAGAAAATCAGCAAAATCTGCAGGCAACTCATGATCAACCTCCGCGAGAGGGCCTTGACACTCATAGGGACCAACATGTGACCTAACATGATTCTTGCGGCATCCTCGATGATCATGTTGTGCATGATCACACAAGCCTGCATCACCTCCCACATTTGGTCGTGAGACCAGCTTAAAGCAGGGTACCGGACAATGGCAAATTGTGCTTGAAGCACACCAAATGCCCGCTCGACATCCTTCCTGCAAGCCTCCTGTCGTGTAGCAAAGTGAGAATTCTTCTGACCTGATGGATTCGAGATTGTTTTGACAAAAGTGGCCCATTTTGGATATATACCATCGGCTAGATAACAGCCTTTGGTATATTGGTGGCCATTGATCTCATAGTTGCATGGTGGAGCATGCCCTTCCACTAGTCTCCTGAACACCGGAGACCGCCGCAACACGTTGATGTCATTGTGTGATTCCGCCATGCCAAAGAAAGAATGCCAAATCCACAGGTCATAATCCACAGCTTCAAGCACCACACCGCAATATCCATGACGCCTTTGTATATACCTTGCCAAGCAAACGGACAGTTCTTCCATGCCCAGTGCATGCAATCGATGCTTCCAAGCATTCCAGGAAATCCTCTGGCAGCATTTTGTGCCATGATCCAGTCTCTTCCTCAGTTGGCCCTCTCAAGTAGTATTTGCCAAACTTTCCCACCACAGTTCGGCAAAACTTGTACAGGCACTCAATGGCAGTAGACTCACTCATGCGAAGGTAGTCGTCCTGTGTATCGGCAGGTGCTCCGTATGCAAGCATCTTCATGGCGGCGGTGCACTTCTGAATGGATGAGAACCCGAGAACGCCTACAGCGTCGACCTTGAGCTTGAAGTAGGGGTCGAACTCTCGAACGCCGTGGAGGATATTCATGAACAGGCCCTTGCTCATCCTGTACCGGCGCCGAAAATTGTCGGCATGTGTTGCCCCGTCGGCGAAGTAGTCGTTGTGCAGCATGGCATGCCCCTCCATCCTCTGCCGGGGCTTCGACTTCCTTCTTCCCGGCCTTGATCCTCCGCGGCGCGGCCTCTTCCTCTTCTCCGCCTCGCCGTCAAGCATGTCCTGGAGGGACGCGATGATCAGCAAATGCTCCCGCAGGTCGTCGTCGAACGCTTGCTCGTCCTCCAGCAGCATCGCTGTCCATGGCTAAAGCAAAATCAACGGTTAAAATTGCGCCGAGGCAGACGACGCAACAAACAGCGACCAATCGCGCCTACCTGGCAAGTCGTCGAGCACCTTCTCGCGCTGGAGGTGGGGCGGATTTGACGGCGCTGCTCGGGAGGCGCTGGCACGCGGCGGCACGACCGGCGGGAGCCCCAGCCGCATAACGGTGGCCTCGCAGCACATCGGACGCCCAAACGGCCGGGAAATCTAGCGGCGGCGGGGGGGAGGCGCGGGAAGGAAGGAGCGACGAGAAAAGAGGCGCGAACCAACGGTTTATGCAAATAGTCGCCGACATGGGGGAGCCCGCCTCCCGTGAGCGCCCTGTGGGACGGGACGGGCCGGGGCGCCGACACGGGTCCTGCCGACAAAAAAGGGCTTTGACGCAACACTTTTGTCCGGCGCGCCCCAAATCCCTTTGGGGGACGCTTTGGGGGGACGCGACTGGAGATGCTCTTAGACTATAGTATTATTAACATCGCATAGACTTCGATCAGGCTGGCACACCATTTTTTTTAAGAAAGGCAAAATATTTTCGTTAATTCATTGAATAAGAAGAATCCAATGCAAGATCTCGCATCTAACTTGATGCGGACAAAAACGATGAAGGACAAGGAGCACTTGTTTTTGAACACTCTAGCATTGTGTTTGTTCCAAATCTTCCAAGCAACAAACATGCCGAGGAAGTCCATAGCTTTCCTCCTTCCCGGATGAGCATGAACGACATGAAGCCACCAAGCATTGACGTCTTGAAAAGCCACCCAATCCTGCCACAAATGTTCCGGAAACATGCAGATCAGTTTAGAACAGAACTCTAGAGTAGACCGCCCATTCACTCTAATCGGGTTTACTTAGGCCATCTACGATAGTACGAATCAATGAAATTTTGAAATATAAGATTGTTACAGGGAGCCGAACTTAGGGCGTGTTCGGCAACTCCCCAGCTTCCAACTTCTCCAAAATCCGTCGTGGAGCAGCGCCGAACACCTTAACTCCGTGGAGCTAAATTCGAGAAGCTGGGCAAAAATGATGTACAAAACTTGGAGCACCTCTTCTGTGATTTCGCGGATCGGCAAAAGGGGGCGGAGCAGCTGCAAATTACGGAGGACAGCCACCGCGAAGTCAAAATAACGCTTCGCTAGTACTCTCCGTCTCTCCCTCACTCTGTTCGCTGGCCTGCCAGATCCCCAATTGACATCTCATAAGAAAAATCCCCAATCGACCTCCCATGGCTGCATCCCGTTTCGTGACCTGCCGCCAGCGCCAGCGCACGCGTTCTCTATCCCACTGTCGTCGGAGCCCTCTTCTCATGCGTTCTCGCAGTCTCCGCCTCGCCATCTCTTCGGCTCCCTGATACGTCCAATTTGCATCACTATTTTGTATCATAATTTGCTGTTATTCATTGATATATTTCATATTGGGACACAATACTTATGTTATTTCATCTATTTTGCATGTTTCATCATTATTGGAGGATCAAGCCCCGGAGCCAGGATTCTGCTGGAAAAAGCACCGTCAGAACGCAATATTTCGGAAGCTCAACTCGTGAAGGAAATTATACCAAAAATCCTCCGATGACGAGTCGCCGAAGCTGGGGAAGAAGAGGGGCCCGGGCGGCCCACCCGGGGCCGGCGCGGCCCGGCGCCCCGGGGAGGGGCCCTGGATGGGGCTCCGCCTCCTTTTCTTCGCGTATGCCTTCGTCAAAACCTAGGCCAGGGGGAGGACGAGGGTTACAGCCGCCTCTGCGGCCGCGGAGAACACCAGAGAGAAAAGAGCTCTCCGGCGGGCGGCGGCTCCCCCGGAGGGGGCGACGCCATCGCTCGTCATCGAGCTGACATCATCTCCATCATCATCATCATCGTCTCCACCATCTACACCGCCATCACCACCGCTGCACCTCGTCACCGCTGTAACGGGGGAGGATTGTTTGATAGGGGAAACTCTCCCGGTGATTTCTACTTGTTATTGATGCTATTGAGTGAAACCGTTGAACCAAGGTTTATGTTCAGATTGTTATTCATCACCATATCACCTCTGATTGTATTCCATATGATGTCTCGTGAGTAGTTCGTTTAGTTCTTGAGGACATGGGTGAAGTCTCAATGTTAGTAGTGAACTATGGTTGAGTAATATTCAATGTTATGATATTTAAGTTGTGGTGTCATTTTTCTAGTGGTGTCGTGTGAACGTCGACTACACGATACTTCACCATTTATGGGCCTAGGGAGTGCATCTTGTATTCGGTTGCTAATTGCGGGTTGCCGGAGTGACAAGAACCGAGCCCCCGTTGGTATATCCATGCAAGAGGGATCGCATGATCTCAGAGTTTAAGGTCGTGGTTAGATTTATCTTAATTACTTTCTTGTAGTTGCGGATGCTTGCAAGGGTATAATCACAAGTATGTATTAGTCCTAGGAAGGGTGCATTAGCATAGGTTCACCCACACAACACTTATCAAAACAATGAAGATTAATTAGCTGTATGCAGCGAAAGCACTAGACTAAAATCCCCGTGTGTCCTCAAGAACGTTTGGTCATTATAAGTAAACAAACCGGCTTGTCCTTTGTGCTAAAAAGGATTGGGCCCTGCTGCAATTATTTCTCTCGCATTTTACTTACTCGTACTTTATTTATCTGTTATATTAAAACCCCTTGAATACTTGTCCGTGAGCATTTACAAAGAATCCTTCATCGAAACCGCTTGTCAACACCTTCGCTCCTCGTTGGGTTCGACACTCTTATTTATCGAAGATACTACGATACACCCCCTATACTTGTGGGTCATCAAGACTATTTTCTGGCGCCGTTGCCGGGGAGTGAAGCGCTATTGGTAAGTGGAATTGGTAAGGAAAACCTTTACCGTTTGTGCTGATTTTATTTCTTGCTGGCTATAAGTCATTATGGAGAGATCTTCTTCAATTTCTATTTGGGAAATCTACTACTACCAACGGTAGTGGATGAAGCGCCAGTGAGGAAGTATACCATATAAAATACCTATGAAAATTATTGAACGGGTTATGGATAACCGCTATGAAGGGGATGGAACTGCTCATCCTGGTGATCATTTACCTGCTTTTTACATGAATTATGCGGGTTATTCAAATGTGCAGGTATTGCTATGAATGAAGTTAGAAAGAAACTATTCACTATATCGCTGTCTCGTAAAGCGTATTGGTATAAATTGCTGAAGAATGGTGATTCTCTTGATTGGGAGGACATTGTGCCTTATTTTATTCTAAATTCTATCCTCCAAGTGAAATTCACAAGGATCGGAACCAGCATATATAATTTCTGGCCTCATGATGGAGAGAGTATTGCCCAAGCTTGGGGGAGATTGAAGTCTTTAATGCTCAAAATGCCCCATTCATGAGCTTCCCGGTAATGTAATTATTGATAATTTCTATGCAAGACTTTCTTTTCAAGACAAGACATTGCCGGATACTTCTTGTTCTGGATCATTTACACGCAACAAAGAAGAGTTTAAAAGGGACCTTCTTGATCGGATCCAGAGAATACCGAAGGATGGGAGAACGACAAGGATAGAGAATCAGGTATAATTTATGATTATAAATGCATTGAAGTTTTTATGGATACTGATAAATTTCGTAATATGAGTGCTACATATGGTCTTGATTTCAAGTTGCTGCAAATCTTTATAAAGCTTTTGCCTCTCATTATGAATTGCCTAAGAAGAATTTTGATAAGTATCATGAACCGTATAAAGATAAAGATGATTCATCTGTAAACAAATGTGTAGTGATTGAAATTGTTGATCATGTTATTCCTGAAGCTTATATTGAAAAAATTCCTTTCCCTGCTAAAAAAGTACTCTGTTATATCTAGTGCGGTTAATAAAAGTGAAAAGAAACATATAGAACCTAAAGAACAAATTAAGGTTGAACCTGTGTTGCAATAGTTAAAGATCTTGTGACTGAAAATGTGGAGGATGGTCATATTATTTCTGTGAGAAGATGCTTCTAATATTGTTTCACATCCTAATAAACCCAAACAAGTTAGTGTTCCTATGCTATCTGTTAGAATTGGTGATCATTGCTATTATGGTTTATGTGATATTGGTGCAAGTGTTAGTGCTATTCCTTATGAGCTTTACACGGAGATTATGCACGAAATTGTTGTGAACTTGAAGATATTGATGTGGTTATTCAGCTGGCTAATAGAGATATTTCTCCAATTGGTATTGTTCGAGATGTGGAAGTTTTATGTGGTAAGATTAAATATCCTGCTGACTTTTTGGTACTTGGTTCTGCTGCTAGTGATCATTGTCCTATCATTTTTGGTAGACCTTTTCTAAATACTTGTGGAGCTATTATAGATTGTAAGAAAGAGAAAATTTTGACTAAATTTGCTGGTGAATCTTATGAGTTTAACTTTTCTAAATTTACCAAAACTTATAAAGTTGATTTGCCTAGTGATGATTTTAAAATGGAGCAATGTGCATCTATTGTTCTTGTTCCTAATAATCCTTTGCAGCAACATTTGGAGAATAGCGAAAGTGAAGTTTTAGGAAAGAAAGAGATGAGCTTGAGGAAATTTTTTCTTTCAACCTATTCTCAAGCATGATTTACCGGTGGAAGATTTGGGTACAACACCGGCACCAAAGGAAGATCCTGTTTTTGATTTAAAGCCTTACCTGATAATCTTAAATATGCTCATATTAATGATAAGAAAATATATCCTGTTATTAGTTCTAAGCTTTCAGAGATTGAGGTAGAAAGGTTATTGGAAATATTGAAGAAACACCGAGGAGCTATTGGCTAGACTCTTGATGATTTGAAGGGGATTTCTCCTTCTATTTGCCAACATGCTATTAATATGGAAGATGATGCAAAGCCTGTTGTTGAACATCAGCGTCGTCTAATTCCGAAGATGAAGGAGGTGGTAAGGAATGAGGTATTAAAACTTCTTGAAGCTGGTATTATATATCCTATTGCGATAGTAGATGGGTTAGTCCTGTGCATTGTGTTCCTAAGAAAGGAGGAATGACCGTTGTGCCTAATGATAATGATGAGCTCATCCCTCAAAGAGTAGTTGTAGGGTATAGAATGTGCATTGATTTTTGAAAAGTTAATAAAGTTACTAAGAAAGATCATTACCCTTTACCATTTATTGATCAAATGTTAGAAAGGTTGTCTAAAAATACTCACTTTTTGCTTTCTTGATGGTTATTCTGGGTTTTCAAATTGCTGTTAAAGCTAAAGATCAAGAGAAAACCACGTTCACTTGTCCTTATGGAACTTATGCTTATAGGCGTATGCTTTTGGTTTATGTAATGCTCCTGCTACTTTTCAAAGATGCATGTCTGCTATTTTTCATGGCTTTTGCGAGAGTATTGTAGAGGTGTTCATGGATGGTTTTTCTGTCTATGGGAATTCTTTTGATAATTGCTTGCGAAACCTCGATAAAGTTTTGCAGAGATGTGAAGAAACTAACCTTGTTCTTAATTGGGAGAAATGCCACTTTATGGTTAATGAAGGAATTGTATTGGGACATAAAATTTCCGAGAGAGGTATTGAAGTTGATAGAGCTAAAGTTGAAGCAATTGAGAAGATGCCCTATCCGAGGGATGTTAAAGGTATTCGTAGTGTTCTTGGTCATGCTGGGTTTTATAGGAGATTTATTAAAGATTTCTCCAAGATTTCAAAGCCTCTTACTAATCTTCTTCAAAAAAGATGTACCTTTTGTTTTTGATGATGATTGTAAGGAAGCTTTTGAAACTCTAAAGAAAGCCTAAACAACTGCTCCTGTAGTTGAACCTCCTGATTGGAATTTGCCTTTTGAAATTATGTGTGATGCTAGTGATTTTGCTGTAGGCGCTGTTCTTGGACAACGAGTAGATAAAAAATTAAATGTTATTCATTATGCTAGTAAGACTCTTGATGCTGCTCAAAGAAATTATGCTACAACTGAAAAAGAATTGTTAGCTGTAGTCTTTGCTTGTGACAAGTTTAGACCTTATATTGTTGATTCAAAAGTCACGATTCATACTGATCATGCTGCAATTAGATACCTTATGACAAAGAAAGATGCTAAGCCAAGGCTTATTAGATGGGTACTTCTTTTGCAAGAATTTGATTTACATATTATAGATAGGAAAGGTGCTGATAATCCTGTTGCTGATAATTTGTCTAGATTGGAAAATATTGCTTATGATCATGTTCCCGTTAATGATAGTTTTCCAAATGAACAATTGGCTGTAATAAAGGTGAGCACGCGAGAGAGCCCTTGGTATGCTGATTATGCTAACTTTATTGTTTCGAAGTATTTGCCTCCAACCTTTTCAGCTCAGCAAAGGAGGAAATTCTTTTATGACTTGAGGCATTATTTTTGGGATGACCCACACTTATATAAAGAAGGAGTAGACGGTATTATGCGAAGATGTGTTCCTGAATATGAACAACAGGAGATATTGAGTAAATGTCATGGTAGTGTTTATGGAGGACATCACGCCGGAGATAGAACCGCACAAAAGGTTCTACAATCAGGTTTTTATTGGCCAACACTTTTCAAAGATGCAAGGAAGTTTATCTTATCTTGTGATGAATGTCAAAGAGTTGGTAATATCTCTAGACACAATGAAATGCCTATGAATTATACTCTTGTTATTGAACCATTCGATTGTTGGGGATCGACTTCATGGGTCCTTTCCCTTCTTCGAAGGTAACACTCATATACTTGTCGTTGATTATGTTACTAAATGGGTAGAAGCTACACCTACAAAAAGTGCTGATGGTGAGACTTCTTTAAAAATGCTTTTAGATATTATTTTTCCTAGATTTGGAGTACCTAGATATATTATGACCGATGGAGGTTCTCATTTTATTCATGGAGGTTTTAGAAAAACTCTTGCTAAGTATGGTATTAATCATAGAATTGCTTCCGCTTATCACCCTCAAACTAGTGGTCAAGTAGAATTATCAAATAGAGAGATTAAATCTATTTTGGGAAAGACCGTTAATAAATCTAGAAAGAATTGGGCTAGCAAATTGAAGGAAGCACTATGGGCTTATAGAACTGCTTATAAAAATCCTATGGGAATGTCACCTTATAAAATGGTTTATGGAAAAGCTTGTCATTTAGCTTTAGAACTAGAGCACAAAGCTTATTGGGCTGTTAGAGAACTAAATAAAGATCCGAAACTAGCCGGTAATAAGAGGTTGCTGCAATTAAGTTCTCTAGATGAATGGAGAAGTGAAGCCTATGGAAAATGCTAAACTCTTTAAAGAAAAAGTTAAGAAGTGGCATGATAGAAGAATTATTAAAAGAGAGTTTAATATTGGGGATAAAGTCCTATTGTATCGGTCTCGTCTCATATTCTTTGCAGAAATTACACTCGAAATGGGAAGGACCATATGTTGATGAGGAGGTGTATCGTGCTCAGAGCAATTAAAATTAGCTCTCTCCAAGGCAATGCCACGCAAGTGGTGAATGGACAAAGACTCAAGCATTATATCTGGTGATTCTTATAATGTTGATGTTGATATTATTCAAGTGGAAACACCGAGGCTTTCATCAAAGGACAAATTGACAGTCCGCCATAACTCGACTTTGAATAGGTAACATTACGGTAATAAAAGTCCGCATTTAGCTTTCCGAACAATATTTCTGCTGTTTTTGGAAAATATGAAAAATTATGGAATCGAAACGGAGTGGAGACGCGCGAGGGCCCGTCACCATAGGCCGGCGCTCCACCTGGGCCGCGCCGCCTATGGGGACAGCCCCTCGTCGTTCCTTTTCCACTCGTTTTCGGCCCGGAACCTTCCTTTTATCATAAAAATATTTGCTATATAATCCCTCGGACCTCTGGAGGTCCGTATATCGTTTTTCGTCGTGTTTTGTTTCGAGCTGTTAGATTTGCTTTGATCTAGAAGCACCATGGTCTCCAACAAAGACAAGGGGCCTTGGAAGGAAGAGATGGATGTAAGGATCAATAAGGAGAAGAAGAAGATAGCATCAGCAAAAGGAGAGTGGGAAACTACGGAGAGTAAGCCAATCTTGGTGGGATCGGTTAACACCGGGCGTTCTTTTTCTCATAACTTGCAGGGAGCTCTTCCGCCTGCTCTGGACCTCGACTCTTTCCCTTGTGTGGAGGAAGCAATACGGGTTGCTGATGAGTTTTGTGATCAATATCGTGCTCTCAAAAGGGAAGTGGAGATACTTCAGGAGGAGAACCGCGACTGGCACCTGCTGAATATTCTCAATTCCCAAGCACAAGGCACCACCACTCGGATAACAATGAGTCTCTTCAAGTTTTGGTGCAGAATTGCAAAATTGAGAAGCTGAAGCTGAAGGAGATCCTTATGAAGCGCGAGAAGAATCCATCACCATCATCACCGAAGGAGTAATTCATCATCGGTATTGGCATCCCCTTGGTTTGTTCCAAGCTTGGGGGAGTGCCGCGGTATCACGTCACACTACCTTTATCTTTTACTATCAAGTAGTGTCATATCATGAGTAGGGAAGTTATCATATGGAATAGTATGCAATGTGGAAGTATCTCTCTTAGTTGGTTATCTATGTATCCGTTGGTGTGAGTTATCGTTATTGAATATTAATGAGAAGTCTTATCATTTACTTTCTGCACACCTTATTTTAGTTTGCAATCTCTATTATATGATTACTCTTGACATTAGTATTGATATCACTTTGGGAGCATCAAGTAAATCTATTTGGTTTTGGCAAACTTAGCATTGGTCAGTAGCAACAACACCCCGATGTTTAAATAGAAGAGAGAAATACACTTAGATATATTACTCTATTATCTCTATGCTAATGAGTTTAGTATTCTGAAGTTAAAATTGCTTGTGCTCATGAGAAAGATGCATGATTGTTCTATCATATGTATATTTGTTTGCTTCCCCAACCTTTATGCTTGCTATCAAACCTGCTAGCCAAAGACCTGTATTGAGAGGGAATGCTTCTCATACATCCATAACCTTAGACCAAACCCATTCCAATTGTGTCCACCATACCTACCTACTACATGGTATTTTCTACCATTCCAAGTAAATACTTCATGTGCTACCTTTAAATAATTCAAACTACTACTCCTTATTTGTGTCAATGTTTTATAGCTCATGAGGAAGTATGTGGTGTTTTATCTTTCAATCTTGTTGGGCGGACTTTCACCAATGGACTAGTGGCACATCCACTTATCCAATAATTTTGTAATAAGAGCTGGCAACGGGGTTCCCAGCCCCAATTAATAACTTTCATTAATAATGCTCTTCACATGTTTTGCCCTGATTTATCAGTAAGCAACTAATTTTGCAATAGACACTCCTCCATGGTATGTGAATGTTGGAAGGCACCCGAGGATTCGGTTAGCCATGGATTGAGAAAGCCAAGGTTGGGGGAGTGTCATCCATAATAAAACTAAAATACATGTGTAAACAAAGAGAAGGGGGATGATCTACCTTGCCGGTAGAGATGCCGTCCCTCATGGGAGCCGCTCTTGGAAGGTTCGTTTGGCAAGGGGTTAGAGTGCCCCGATGTCTACGTTCTCCCTCCTTTCCTGTAGAGATGTTGGGCCTCCAAGTGCAGGGGTTTGTAGAACAGCAGCAAGTTTCCCTAAGTGGATCACCCAAGGTTTATCAGAACTCGTGGAGGAAGAGGTCAAAGATATCCCTCATGCAACCCCGCAACCACAAAGCAAGAAGTCTCTTGTGTCCCCAACACACCAAATAGGTGCACTAGTCCGGCGAAGAGATAGTGAAATACAGTGGTATGAATATATATGAGCAGTAGCAACGGTGCCAGAAAACAGCTTGCTGGCGTGTGCTGATGGTGGTAGTATTGTACAGTAGTAAATACAAGAAACAATAAACAAGCAGCGATAGCAGTATTTAGGAACAAGGCCTAGGGAATAGACTTTCACTAGTGGACACTCAACATTGATCACATAACAATAGATAAATGCATACTCTACACTTTTGTTGGATGATGAACACATTGCGTAGGATTACACGAACCCTCAATGCCGGAGTTAACAAGCTCCAATAATGCTCATGTTTAAGTAACCTTTAGTGTAAGATAGATCAAAAGACTAAACCAAGTACTAGCATAGCATGCACACTGTCACCTTCATGCATATGTAGGAGGAATAGATCACATCAATATTATCATAGCAATAGTTAACTTCGCAATCTACAAGAGATCATGATCATAGCATAAACCAAGTACTAACACGGTGCACGCACTGTCACCTTTACACACGTGGGAGGAATAGAACTACTTTAATAACTTTGCTAGAGTAGCACATAGATAGTAGTGATACAAAACTCATATGAATCTCAATCATGTAAAGCAGCTCATGAGATCATTGTATTGAAGTACATAGGAGAGAGATTAACCACATAGCTCCCGGTACAGCCCCGAGCCTCGATGGAGAACTACTCCTCTTCATGGGAGCAGCAGCGGTGATGAAGATGGCGGTGGAGATGGCAGTTGTGTCGATGGAGAAGCCTTCCGGGGCACTTCCCGTCCCCGCAGCAGGGTGCCGGAACAGAGATTCTCGTCCCGCATCTTGGCTTCGCGATGGCGCGGCTGGAACTTTCTCGTATCGTGGCTTTCTCCGTAAGGGTTTTCGATGCAGGGGCTTTATATAGGAAGAGGCGGCGGCTGAAGGTCGAAGAGGCGGCTGGGGTAAGGCGGCGCGGGCCAACCCTAGGCCGCGCTGCCACCCTCCCTGTAGGGCTCCGTGGCCCTCCGGTCCTTCCTGGGTGTTCTGGAAGCTTCGTGGAAAAATAGAACCCGGGCGTTGATTTCGTCCATTCCGAGAATATTTCGTTATTAGGATTTCAAACCAAAAGCAGAAAACAGGAACCGGCACTTCGGCATCTTGTTAATAGGTTAGTTCCGTAAATGCACGAATATGACATAAAGTGTATAAAACATGTAGGTATCATCAATAAAGTGGCATGGAACATAAGAAATTATCGATACGTTGGAGACGTATCAGCATCCCCAAGCTTAGTTCTGCTCGTCCCGAGCAGGTAAAACGATAACAAAGATACTTAAGTGACATGCCATCATAACCTTGATCATACTATTGTAAACATATGTAATGAATGCAGCGATCAAAGCAAAGGTAATGACATGAGTAAACAACTGAATCATAAAGCAAAGACTTTTCATGAATAGTACTTCAAGACAAGCATCAATAAGTCTTGCATAAAAGTTAACTCATAAAGCAATAATTTAAAGTATAGACATTGAAGCAACATAATGGAAGATTAAGTTTCAGCTGTTGCTTTCAACTTGTAACATGTATATCTCATGGATAATTGTCAACATAGAGTAATATAACAAATGCAATATGCAAGTATGTAGGAATCAATGCAAAGTTCACACAAGTGTTTGCTTCTTGGGATGGAGAGAAATAGGTGAACTGACTCAACAATAAGGTAAAGAATGGTCCTTCAAAGAGGAAACATCGATTGCTAGAGATTTGATTTTGAAAACATATAGAGAGCATAAAAAGTAAAATTTTGAGAGGTGTTTGTTGTTGTCAACGAATGGTAGTGGGTACTCTAACTACCTCATCAACCAGATTCAAGAGCGGCTCTATGAAGGACGTTATTCACTACAGAAGGTAGATCATCCCTCTTCTCTTTTGTTTACACATGTACTTTAGTTTAGTTTTTCTTTATTTATGGATGACACTCCTCCCAACCTTTTGCTTACACAAGCCATGGCTAACCGAATCCTCGGGTGCCTTCCAACATTCACATACCATGGAGGAGTGTCTATTTGCAAAATTAAGTTGCTTACTGATCAGAGCAAAACATGTGAAGAGAATTATTAATGCAAGTTAATTAATTGAGGCTGGGAACCCCATTGCCAGCTCTTTTTGCAAAATTATTGGATAAGCGGATGAAGCCACTAGTCCATTGTGAAAGTCTGTCAAAAGTAAATGACAAGATCGAAAGATAAAACACCACATACTTCCTCATGAGCTATAAAACATTGACACAAATAAGAGGTGATAAATTTTGAATTGTTTAAAGGTAGCACTCAAGCAATTTACTTTGGAATGGCGGAGAAATACCATGTAGTAGGTAGGTATGGTGGACACAAATGGCATAGTAGTTGGCTCAAGGATTTGGATGCATGAGAAGTATTCCCTCTCGATACAAGGTTTAGGCTAGCAAGGTTATTTGAAGCAAACTCAAGGATGAACAAGTGCAGCAAAACTCACATAAAAGACATATTGTAAACATTATAAGACTCTACACCGCCTTCCTTGTTGTTCAAACTCAATACTAGAAATTATCTAGACCTTAGAGAGACCAATTATGCAAACCAAATTTTAGCATGCTCTATGTATTTCTTCACTAATAGGTGCAAAGTATATGATGCAAGAGCTTAAACATGAGCACAACAATTGCCTAGTATCACATTATCCAAGACATTTTAGCAATTACTACATGTAGCATTTTCCAATTCCAACCATATAACAATTTAACGAAGAAGAAACTTCGCCATGAATATTATGAGCTAAGAACACATGTGTTCATACGAACCAGCGGAGCATGTCTCTCTCCCACACAAGGATGAACTTATTCAGAGAACTAAGATAACAAAACAAAACAAAAATAAAAGCACACAGACGCTCCAAGTAAAATACATAAGATGTGATGGAATAAAAATAGTTTCACAGAAGAAACCTGATAAGTTGTCGATGAAGAAGGGGGTCTTGGGCATCCCCAAGCTTAGATGCTTGAGTCTTCTTGAAATATGCAGGGATGAACCACGGGGGCCCCAAGCTTAGACCTTTCACTCTTCTCATCACATTATATCACCCTCTTCTTGACCCTTGAAAACTTCGACACACCAAACTTCAAGCAAACTCATTAGAGGGTTAGTGCATCATTAATAATTCACTATATCAGAGGTGACACAATCATTCTTTTCTTCTGGACATTGCATAATGCTACTGGACATTAATGGATCAAAGAAATAAATCCAACATAGCAAAAGAGGCAATGCGAAAAAAAGGCAGAATCTGTCAAAAACAGAACAGTCCGTAAAGACGAATTATAAAATGTAACCAGACTTGCTCAAATGGAAAAACTCAAAACTAATGAAAGTTGCGTACATATCTGAGGATCAGCTCAAAATTGGCAGATTTTTTCGAATTTTCTACAGAGAACTGAGCCCAGATTCGTGACAGACAGCAATGCTGTTTCTGCGCAGCGATCCCAAATATAACATCAACTTTGACATAGAAACTTTACTTGGCACAAAAACTTGATAAGGAGAGGTTGCTACAGTAGTAAACAACTTCCAAGACACAAATTTAAAACAAAGTACTGTAGCAAAATAACACATGGGTTATCTCCCAAGAAGTTCTTTCTTTATAGCCATTAAGATGGGCTCAGCAGTTTTAATGATGCACTCGCAAGAAATAGTAGTTGAAGCAAAAGAGAGCATCAAGAGGCAAACTCAAAACACATTTAAGTCTAACATGCTTCCTATGCATAGGAATCTTGTAAATAAACAAGTTCATGAAGAGCAAAGTAACAAGCATAGGAAGATAAAACAAGTGTAGCTTCAAAATTTCAGCACATAGAGAGGTGTTTTAGTAACATGAAAAATTTTACAACCATATTTTTCTCTCATAATAACAGTAGCAACATGAGCAAACTCAACAATATAACTATCACATAAAGCATTCTTATCATGAGTCTCATGCATAAAATAATTACTACTCCCAACATAAGCATAATCAATTATTAGTTGTAGTAGGAGCAAATTCAACAAAGTAGCTATCAAATATAGGAGGTATATTGTAATCATAATCAAATTTATCCTCCATAACAGGTGGTAACAAAAGACTACTATCATTATAATCATCATAAATAGGAGGCAAAGTATCATCAAAGTAAATTTTCTCCTCAATGCTTGGGGGACTAAAAATATCATGCTCATCAAAGCCAGCTTCCCCAAGCTTAGAATTTTCCATAGCATTAGCAACAATGGTGTTCAAAGCATTCATACTAATAACATTCCCATTATCATGCATATAAAGTTCCATGGGTTTTTTAATTTCTCTTCAAACACATCATGTCCTAATTCAAGATAAAGTTCATAAAGATCTCTCATATTTTTGTTGTTTTCCATTATGCCTAACTAGTGTAAACAAGAAACCAAATGTCGCAATTGCGAGTCTAAAGGAAATAGCTCGAGTACTTACAACGGGCCGTAAAATAGCTTAGTAGCCGAGGTCCGGAGTGTGAGTACCTTTACCTTTTCCTCCCCGGCAACGGCGAGCATGAGCTTTGATGTCTACGTTCCCCTCCTTTCCGTAGGACTGTTGGGCCTCCAAGTGCGTAGGTTTGTAGAACAAAGAAAGCAAGTTTCCTTAAGTGGATCACCCAAGGTTTATCGAACTCGGAGGAAGAGGTCAAAGATATCCCTCTCATGCAACCCTGCAACCACAAAGCAAGAAGTCTCTTGTGTCCCCAACACACCAAATAGGTGCACTAGTTCGGCGAAGAGATAGTGAAATATGTGGTATGAATATATATGAGCGTAGCAACGGTGCAGAAAATAGCTTGCTGGTAGTTGATGGTGGTAGTATTGCAGTAGTAACACAGTAAAACAGTAAACAAGCAGTAGTAACTCAGCAGTATTTAGGAACAAGGCCTAGGAATAGACTTTCACTAGTGGACACTCTCAACATTGAACATAACAGAATTGATAAATGCATACTCTACACTTTTGTTGGATGATGAACACATTGCGTAGGATTACACGAACCCTCAATGCCGGAGTTAACAAGCTCCACAATAATGCTCATGTTTAAGTAACCTTAAGTGTAAGATAGATCAAAAGACTAAACCAAGTACTAGCATAGCATGCACACTGTCACCTTCATGCATATGTAGGAGAAATAGATCACATCAATATTATCATAGCAATAGTTAACTTCGCATCTACAAGAGATCATGATCATAGCATAAACCAAGTACTAACACGGTGCACGCACTGTCACCTTTACACACGTGCAGGAGGAATAGAACTACTTTAATAACTTTGCTAGAGTAGCACATAGATAGTAGTGATACAAAACTCATATGAATCTCAATCATGTAAAGCAGCTCATGAGATCATTGTATTGAAGTACATAGGAGAGAGATTAACCACATAGCTACCGGTACAGCCCCGAGCCTCGATGGAGAACTACCCTCTTCATGGGAGCAAAGCTTTGATGAAGATGGCTGGAGATGGCAGCGGTGTCGATGGAGAAGCCTTCCGGCTCCCCGTCCCGGCAGGGTGCCGGAACAGAGATGTCCCCAGATCTTGGCTTCGTGACGGCGGCCTGAACTTTTCTCGTATCGTGGCTTCTCCGTAAGGGTTTTCGGTAGTGGGCTTTATATAGGCGAAGAGGCGGCGTCGAAGGTCGAAGAGGCGGGGGTAAGGCGGCGCGGGGCAACCCTAGCGCGCCGCCACCCTCCTGTACTCGTGTCTCTGGTCCTCCCAAGTGTTGAAGCTTCGTGGAAAAATAGGAACCCGGGCGTTGATTTCATCCAATTCCGAAATATTTCACTACTAGGATTTCTGAAACCAAAAAGCAGAAAACAGGAACCGGCACTTCGGCATCTTGTTAATAGGTTAGTTCCAGAAAATGCACGAATATGACATAAAGTGTGCATAAAACATGTAGGTATCATCAATAAAGTGGCATGGAACATAAGAAATTATCGATACGTTGGAGACGTATCATGCCCGCTACCATTCGTTGACAACAACAAACACTACTCAAAACCTTACTTTTATGCTCTTTATATGATTTCAAAACTTGAAAAGCTCTAGCACATGATTTAATGCTTCCTCTGCTAAGGGCCTATCTTTTACTTTTGTTAGTCAGTAAACCTATTTCCCTCTATCTCAAGCAAGCAATTGAGTTGTTGTGAACTAACCATTTATGCTATGATTCAGTTAATCATGTCTTTTATACTTTCTTGTTTAGTACAAATTTTATCTGAATGAATATGACTTTGAAGTTATCAATGATTATGAGGATATTGTTATGATTGAATATGAAATCCCAGCTATATAAATTCTAATATGAAAGCTTTGCTTAGAAGTACAATCCATTAGTAGTTCTCTGACCAAGAACAAAGTTTGCCATAACCATCTATGATTTCCTATGCACCTTTATTTGTGATCTCTCTTTACTTATTTCAAGTTGAGTTATATGAAGAGAATGTCTACTAGAATGTCTTGTGTGAATCAATATGATGCTTCTTGTCCGTATTTTATTTATCGAACTCCATAAACATGTGGTCTTGTTTATGCTCAGTTTCGCTTGGGGACAAGCGAGGTCTAAGCTCGTCCATTTGCATCACTATTTTGTATCATAATATTCATTGATATATCTCATATTGGGACACAATACTTATGTTATTTCATCTATTTTGCATGTTTCATCATTATTGGAGGATCTTGTTTATCTGGAAGCCGTCAGATTTGGACTTATGGGGACAAGCGAAGTACCAGGATTTTTGGCGGAGTCGAGGGGACGTCCAATTGGCATCACTAAGGCCTGGCCGCGCCTCATTGGATATTTCATATTGGGACTAATACTTATGTTATTTCATCTATTTTGCATGTTTCATCATTATTGGAGGATCAAGCGCCGGAGCCGGGATTCTGCTGGAAAAAGCACCGTCGGAAGACCGCAATATTTCGGAAGATCAAGCTGTGGAAATTGCCAAAATCCTATTTTCCAGGATGACGGAGAGGGAGCCCCGGAAGGGGAGAAGAGGGACTAGGGGTGGAGGGCCCACCCATAGGCGAGCGCGGCCCAAGGCACCTGGCCGCGCCGCCCTGAGAGGGGGCCCTAGCCCCTCTCGCCTCCTTTCTTCGCGCATGCGCCGTCCGAAAACCCTAAGCCCGAGAGGGTACCTCTGCGAAAGGAGACCTGGCCAGCCTGCGAGGCGGAGGAACACCGGAGAGAAGAGCTCTCCGGCGGGCAGGAATCCGCCGGGGAAATTCCCTCCGGAGGGGGAAGTCGACGCCATCGCCATCGTCATCGAGCTGGACATCATCTCCATCATCATCATCATCGTCTCCACCATCTACACCGCCATCACCACCGCTGCACCTCGTCACCGCTGTAACGATTTGGGTTGGATCTTGATTGTTTGATAGGGAAACTCTCCCGGTGTTGATTTCTACTTGTTATTGATGCTATTAAGTGAAACCATTGAAGTTTATGTTCAGATTGTTATTCATCACCATATCACCTCTGATTGTATTCCATATGATGTCTAGTGAGTAGTTCCTTTTAGTTCTTGAGGACATGGTGAAGTCTAAATGTTATAGTGAATTATGTTTGAGTAATATTCAATGTTATGATAATTAAGTGTGGTGACATTCTTCTAGTGGTGTCGTGTGAGCGTCGACTACATGATACTTCACCATTTATGGGCCTAAGGGAGTGCATCTTGTATTGGTTGTAGTGCGGGGTTGCGCGGAGTGACAGAAACCTAAACCCCCGTTGGTATATCCATGCAGGAGGGATCGCAGGATCTCAGAGTTTAAGGTTGTAGTTAGATTTATCTTAATTACTTTCTTGTAGTTGCGGATGCTTGCAAGAGGTATAATCACAAGTATGTATTAGTCCTAGGAAGGGCGGTGCATTAGCATAGGTTCACCCACAACACTTATCAAAACAATGAAGATGATTGTTGTATGAAGCGAAAGCACTAGACTAAAATCACGTGTGTCCTCAAGAAGAACATTTGGTCATTATAAGTAAACAAACCGGCTTGTCCTTTGTGCTAAAGATGGGACACTCGCTGCAATTATTTCTCTCGCATTTTACTTACTCGTACTTTATTTATCTATTACATTAAAACCCCTTGAATACTTGTATGTGAGCATTTACAGTGAATCCTTCATCTTTGCTTGTCAACACGGTCTTGCTCTCGTTAAGGTTCGACACTCTTATTTATAGAAAAAGATGCTACGATACACCCCCTATACTTACCTTGGGTCATCGGCCGCCCCCTTTGTGACTTACTCTGCATCTCTGCCCGCTCTTGCTCCCTGCATCTCCGCCCATGCACACTGAGCCTCGCCAATGGCGGCACACACCTCGCCTCCGCCCTCGCCGGCGTCGTCCTCGACCCCGCCCTCAATCAGAAGCCAGAATCCCCCATCCCCGATCTCGTCCTCGAGCCTGCCCTCAAGCAGCAAAGCAGCATCGGCTGGCGTTATACCGAAAAGTGGACTCTTTTAGCAGGTCGGCCTGGAGAAAATGGGCTTCTGGCCCAGCCGAAAGGAGGAGCAGCGCCGAACGTTCCTGGCTCCGTTCGGGATGCTGGAGTGGCTGCGCGAAGCCGGATCTGAGGATTTGTGTGAAGCTGGTCTATTGCCGAACACGCCCTTATATGCATGCATATATCACAATGATCTAGGGATTGCACAACTCATGCACGAGGAGTAAGGATAGATCGGGGATTTTTACGGTACCCTTGAGCGGTGCACCTCACTCATGCTGAGGCTCTTTTCCGGGGCGATCACCTCAGCATCTTGGGAGCTAAATTGGAAGTCCTGGGCGCCTCCGAGGGTGAAGTCGACAGGTGTTGGACGGGTGAAAGGCTGGGGCGTCGGGGATTACCGCATGCGCCCCGATGCCCGCTGTGTGACCAATCCGAGGAGACTATGACGCACCTGCTCACTGGATGCTCATTCTCCAGGACAATCTGGTTCGAGGTCCTTTCGTGGATCCGATCCACCCGGGACCTCGATGAGGCGACTTCGCGGAGTGGTGGTCGCTGGTGGTGCAGACCGCCCCCAGCTGCGCAAGGGTACCTCGTCGCTCATCATGCTCACGGCGTGGTGGATCTGGAAGCATCGGAACGCTGTGGACAATGCACAGCCCTCGGTGCCTTCACTCTTCAGCGACATCAGGACGGAAGCGCGGCAATGGGCGGACGCGGGAGCCCGGGGTGTCATCGGCTTCTCTAGAATAGGATCTCCTCTCTTGGGTCGAGTTGTACTGCCAGGATGTTTGTCCCTCTTCGGAGGGCATGTACCTCTTCTTTCTTTATCTATTCGCCGAAACACAAATCTTTTGTATTTCCGCGGTCTTGAGCACATGAAGAAATAATAGCCAAAGATAAAAATAGCCAGGCCTTTTCGTGAATCCAAAGGTCCATAACCATTTATACTAGTGCCAAAAAGGCAACTATAGACTATAGTACGATTGCTTTTTTTTTTTTGACAAATCTATAGTACCAATTGCTACTAGTGACTTATGTGAGCCTTTATAAATCAGTACAACACCCAAAAAAAAAAAAATCGGATGTTCACGGTAGAGGCCCGAAGCCCAATAAAGCTCGTCTCTTGTGCCAGAGTCCAAGACTGTTGTGTGGTCAAGGATGATGTATTTTGGCAAATGTTTTTATTATTATTATCTGAACACACAAACTTGGGAGCTGCATGTCAGGTTGCATGTTATTGAATACATGATGGATGAAACCGTACCTTCCATTAATACTTAAATCTCATGGCACATTTGTCCTAACATGATGATCACACTTCACACAGAAACTCAATCCCTAAGAGCATCTCTAGCCAGGGCTCCCAGGAGCCGAAATCCGGCGTTATTTAGCGCCGGATGGATGTAAAGTTTGGCCTGGAGGAGACCCATTTCCCGGCGAGTTTAAGATAGATGAAAATTTTGAACAAATATAGAGCGAATTCAGACAAAACAAGACGAAATACGTTCAAACATAGGCTAAATTTAGAGATATTTAATATATATAGTAGAGTTTCATACATATATACGGAGTCGTAATATATTTGAATTAGGCCATGGAAAGCTTGAAAACTGAAAGCTGAGCAGCGTCTACATGCCGAAATGGCGGTAGAACGCCGTGTAGTCGCCGCCGTCGTCATCGCTGGGTTGCCGCGTCCTCGGGCGCCTCGTACCAATGGCTTGAACCCTAGCCGGGGGTCGCATGGCAGCGTCGGGCGATAGAGCTCGCCGTCGCTTGCTCTCCTCGATCTTCGACCAGACGGCATGGGCACGGAGCGCGACGGTCGGTGTGGCGGTCGGTGTGTGGCCCGCGGGACGGCAACGGCGCCGCGCGGCCCGCCAGGTCCCGACGGCGCCTCTTTGCTGCTCCGCCTCCTGCCGCTCCCGATCTCGCCTAGACCGATCGGCGTGGCGTCCATGGGGAGGACGTTGTCGGTGGGGATGAGGTCGTTCAGCGACACTGGCGATCGCCCTGGGCCACCGCGAGCGTCTCGGCCACGCTGGCATCCTCCTCGGCGAGGGCGGGACGCGGCGTCCTTCTTCGAGGTCTTCCTCTTGCGGCCGCGCGAGGGAGACGACGGCTGGTCGCGGATGACGAGCGCCGCTGCCTGCTCTCCCTCTGGTCGGCGGTGGAGCGGCTCCTTCTTGACGACGCGCCCCGTCGCTGGTGGAGGAGCCGACCCGCGGGCACCTCGGCGCCGACCTCGAACAACACGAGGAGGAGGACGGCACCATCGCGTCCCGCGGCGTCCACGAGCTGCCGTCTTGCGGCGCGACACGGTGGCGCCACCGGCGCGGCATCCCAGAGCAGGAAGTGCCACCCTCGATGTCCGCGAGCACATTCTCGAGGTGCGACCGGGCACGCTCCACAGCCAGCGCGGCCCGGCAGCGGCATTGTTCGCGCGGGAGGACGGGGAGGGTCGTGCGTATGCGGCGAGTTCTCCGCTCGTACGCCGCCGGAAGAACTCCGTCCGGGCGTCGTAGTTGTCCGGGAGAAGCGTTCCTCCGTGCCGCTCGTCACTGAGGTGACGAGCACCTCGATCTCCGCCTCCGGGCGAGCGCGACCGGTGGCGCGGCGGGATCGGGATACGCCCGCGCTCGGGCGCCGGGTCCAGGCACGGAAGTTCGTCGGCGCAGGGTAGCCGCCCGCGTGCGGTGACCTCCTCCATTGGTGGAGAGAACGCGGCCGAAGCCGTTGTGCGCACCTCGCGAAGTTCGTCATTATTCGCTTGCCCGCTCGATGAGATTGGGGAGAGAGGTGGTGAGAATAGAGAGACGACGTGGTGAATGCGACGGACGCGGTAGTTCCGATAAATAGAGGGAGCGTGCGCGTGGCAGAGGCGACGACATTGGCTCGCCCCGTGGTGATACGTCTCAAAGCGATATCCATTATTTGTGATGTTCCATGCTTGTTTTATGACAATACCTACATGTTTTGTTCACACTTTATATCATTTTGATGCGTTTTCCGGAACTAACCTATTGACAAGATGCCGAAGTGCCAGTTCCTGTTTTCTGCTGTTTTTGGTTTCAGAAATCCTAGTAAGGAAATATTCTCGGGATCGGACGAAATCAACGCCAGTACCCTATTTTCTCGGGCTTCCAGAACAGAGACACCAGAGGGGAGGCCCAGGGGCCCGACACAAGGTGGCGGCGCGGCCCCGAGGCGCCCTGTTATCGGCGGCTCCGTAACCCTTTCGACTCCGCCTCTTCGCCTATTTAGTGGTCACGGCCTAAATCCTCGACCGTTAAGCCAGGCAAGAAAACCTTCCCGGGCCGCCGTCGTCGCGAAATCAAGATTCGGAGGACAGAAGTCTCTGTTGCCGCCGGGACGGGGAAGTGCCCCGGAAGCCATCTCCACCGCCATCTTCACACTTCTCATTGTTCCCATGATGAGGAGGAGTAATTCTCACAGGGCTGAGGCTCTAGTAGCTATGTGGTTAATCTCTCTCTCTGTGCTCCAATACAATGATCTCATGAGCTACTTTACATGATTGAGATCTATATGATAAGCTTTTGTACCGCTACTAGTTATGTGCTACTCATGTGATGTTATTAAAGTAGTCTATTCCTCCTGCATGGTGTAATGGTGACAGTGTGTGCATCGTGTAGTTCTTGTAGTAGATTATGATCATAATCTCTTGTAGGTTATGGAGTTGATTATCGCTATGATAGTATTGATGTGATCTATTCCCCATTTCATAGTGTAATGGTGACCGGTGTGTATGCTATGTTAGTACTCGGTTTATTTTGCAAAGATCTATTATGCTCTAAGGTTACTTAAATATGAATACCGAATGTTGTGGCGCTTGTTAACTCCGGCCAGGGAGCTCTTGTAGCCCTACACAATGAATGGTGTTGTCATCCAACAAAGAGTGTATGTAGCACATATGAGAGAAGTTATTATTTATTATGCGATCAATGTTGAGAGTGTCCACTAGTGAAAGTATGATCCTAGGCCTTGTTTCCAATACTGCAAACACCGTTTATTTATTGTTCTACTGCATGTTTACTCGCTGCCATATTTTATTCAGATTGCTATTACCACTCATACACATCCATACTACTTGTATTTCACTATCTCTTCGCCGAACTAGTGCACCTATACATCTGACAAGTGTATTAGGTGTGTTGGAGACACAAGAGACTTCTTGTATCGTGATTGCAGGGTTGCGGAATATCTTTGACCTCTACCTCCCTGAGTTCGATAAACCTTGGGTGATTAACTTAAGGGAAACTTGCTGCTGTTCTACAAACCTCCGCTCTTGGAGGCCCAACACTGTCTCTACAAGAATAGAAGCACCCGTAGACATCAAGCTATTTTACGGCGCCGTTGGGGGAGGAAAGGTAAAGGTACTCACACTCCGGATCTCGGCTACTAAGCTATTTTCCGGCGCCGTTGTAAGTACTCGAAGCTATTTCCTTTAGATCCTGCAATTGCCTCTTTTGGTTTCTTGTTTACACTAGTTAGGCATAATGGAAAGTAACAATGAGCTTCTTATTCTATTTCCTGAGTTAAGACATGGATTGTTTGCTGAAAAAATTAAAAAACCTATGGAATCTTATTTGCATGCTAGTAGCAATGATATTAGTATGAACGCTTTGAACACCATTGTTGCTAATGATATGGAAAATTCTAGCTTGGGGAAGCTAGTTTTGATGAGCATGATATTTTTAGTCCCCAAAGCATTGAGGAAAGTTTATGTTGATGATATGCCTCCTATTTATGATGATTATAATGATGGTGGTCTTTTGGTGCCGCCTACTATGGAGAGTAAATTTTATTATGATTATACTATGCCTCTTACACTTGATGAGAATAATAATGATAGCTACTTTGTTGATTTGCTCCCACTACAACTAATAAAATTGATTATGCTTATGTGTAGAGTAATAATTTTATGCATGTGGCTCATGACAAGAATGTTTTATGTGATAGTTATATTGTTGAATTTGTTCATGATGCTACTGAAAGTTATTATGAGAGAGGGAAACATGGTTATATGCATCTTAATAATATTAAGTTTCCCCTCTTTATGTTGAGAATCTTGAAATTGCGCTTATGTTGCTTCTCTATGCTTGCCACTTTGTTCTTCATGAATTTATTTGTGTACAAGATTCCTTTTCATAGGAAGTGGGTTAGGCTTAAATGTGTTTTGAATTTGCTTCTTAATGCTCTCTTTTGCTTCAACTCTCATCCTTACGAGAGCATTATCATTAAAATTGCTGAGCCCATCTTAATGGCTATGAAAAAGAACTTCTTGGGAGATAACCCATGTGTTTATTTTACTACGACACTTTTTGTTTTATATTTGATTCTTGGAAGTTGTTTACTACGGTAGCAACCTCTCCTTATCAAGTTTTTGTACCAAGTAAAGTCTCTATGTTAAAGTTGATGCTAGATTTGGATTCTTTGTGAAACGATTTGATGTGCATCCCTGGGTCGCGAAGCCTGCGTA
Source organism: Lolium multiflorum (assembly GCA_030979885.1). NCBI lineage: Eukaryota > Viridiplantae > Streptophyta > Magnoliopsida > Poales > Poaceae > Lolium > Lolium multiflorum. The sequence goes on from JAUUTY010000508.1 coordinate 115,752, forward strand.
GGTAACTCAGAAAATCTGCCAAATTTACGTGTGTGATCCTGAGATATGTACACTTAACTTTCATTAGTTTTGAGTTTTCCGTTTGAGCAAGTTAAGTGCCCCTTCCAGTTCGTCTTTACGGACTGTTCTGTTTTGTCAGATTCTGCCTTTATTTAGCATTGCCGCTTTTGTTAAGTTAAATGAGTTTCTTTGTTCCATTAACTTTGAGAAGTTTTGCAATGTCCCGAAGTGTTAAGAATGATTGTCTCACCTCCTCTGGACATGTGAATTTTGATTATGCACTAACCCTCTAATGAGTTTGCTTGAAGTTTGGTGTGGCAGAAGTTTCGGGTCAAAAGAGGAGGATGATATATGATCAGAGAGTGAAAAAGCCTAAGCTTGGGGATGCCCGAAATGGTTCATCCGCAGATCAAGAGGAGTGAAAGCTATAAGCTTGGGGATGCCCAAGGCATCCTTCTTCATCAACTTATCGGGTTTCTTCTTGAAAATATATTTTTATTCGGTCACATCTTATGTACTTTATTTGGAGCGTACGTGTGCTTTTATTTTAGTTTTATTATTATGATGCTCGGAATAAGTTCATCCTTGTGTGGGAGAGAGACACGCTCAGTTGTTGCATATGAACACATGTGTTCTTAACTTTTAATGTTCATAAGGTTGAAACTGCTTCGTTCATTGTCATATGGTTGGAAACGAGGAAATGCTTCATGTGGTACATGGTATAATGTCTTGAATAATTTGATACTTGGAAATTGTTGTGCTCATATAGATCATGTTTAAGCTCTTGAATCATATACCTTGCACCTATTAATGAAGAATTACATAGAGCTTGTTAAAATTTGGTTTGCATGATTGGTCTCTCTAAGTCTAGATATTTTATGGTTAAGGTGTTTGAACAACAAGGAGACGATGTAAAGTCTTATAATGCTTACAATATGTTCATATGTGAGTCTTGTTGCACCGTTTTATACTTGAGTTTGCTTCAAACAACCTTGCTAGCCTAGCCTTGTATTGAGAGGGATTCTTCTCGTGCATCGAGCCAAAAACTATGCCAATTGTGTCCACCATACCTACCTACCACATGGTATTTCTCCGCCATTCTAAAGTAAATTGCTTAGTGCTATCTTTAAATAATTCAAAAGTTATTACCTCTTATTTGTGTCAATGTTTTATAGCTCATGAGAGTATGTGGAGTTTATCTTTCCATCTTGTTGGGACTTTCACAGTGGACTAGTGGCTTCATCCGCTTATCCAATAATTTTGCAAAAAGAGCTGGCAATGGGGTTCCCAGCCCTGAATTAATTAACTTTCATAAATTTATAAATAGACACTCCTCCATGGTATGTGATTGTTGAACGGCACCCGAAGGATTCGGTTAGCCATGGCAGAAAAGCAAAGGTGGGGAGGGAGTGTCATCTAAATAAAACTAAAATAAAAAGGCACTCCTTCATGGTATGAGAGTCGTTGGCAGGCACCGAGGATTCGGTTAGCCATGGTTTGTGAAAGCAAGGTTGGAAGGAGTGCCACTCAAATAAAATTTCATGGGAGCCGCTCTTTGAAAGTTTGTCTGGCGAGGGGTTAGAGTGCCCACTGCAATTAGTTATTAACAACAAACAACAGCTCCAAAACTTTACTTTTATGCTCTCTTATGTTTTCAAAATAAAAGCTCTAGCACAAATACCGCAATCGATGCCTCTTTAAAGGGCCATTCTTCTACTTTATTGTTGAGTCGGTTACCTACTTCTTTCTATCTTAGAAGCAAACACTTGTGTAAACTGTGTGCATTGATTCTTACATGTTTACCTATTGCACTTGTTATATTACTTTGTGTTGACAATTATCCATGAGATATACATGTTGAAGTTGAAAGCAACCGCTGAAACTTATATCTTCTGTGTTGTTTCAAAGCTTTTACTAAGAATTTATTGCTTATGAGTTTAGCTCTTATGCAAGTCTTATTGATGCTTATCTTGACTTGAAAGTACTATTCATGAAAAGTTTTGCTATATGTTATCTATTTGTTAGCAAACTATAGATCATTGCTTTGAATCACTCCATCCATGTCATATGCTTTACAATAATGTTGATCAAGATTATGATGGTAGCATGTCACTTCAGAAAATTATTTTTGTTATTGTTTACCTACTTTCGGGGACCGAGTAGGAACTAAGCAGGATGCGATCGTCTCAAACGTATCCATGAATACGATGTTCCATGCTTGTTTTTATGACAATACCTACATGTTGTGTTCACTTTATATAGAACGATCACGTTTTCCAGACTAACTATTGACGAGATCTTGCAGAAGTGCCGGTTCCTATTTTTGCAACATTTTGGTTTGAGAAATCTAGTAAGGAAATATTCTACGGAATCGAGACGAAATCAACGCCCAGTACCCTATTTTCATCGGGAGCTTCCGGAAAACCGAGAGACACCGGAGGGGAGGCCGGGGCAGAGCACAGGTGGCGGCGCGAGCCGAGGCGCGCCCCGTGTACGGTGGCTCCGGGCCCCCACTGACTCGCCTCTTCGCCTATTTAGTCGTCACTGACCTAAATCCTCGACCCGTTCGGCGAAACCCGAAAACCTTCCGAGCCGCCGTCGTCGCGAAATCAAGATTCGGGGGCCAGAAGTCTCTGTTCCACGACACGCCGCGGGACGGGTGCCGGAAGCCATCTCCACTTGTCTTCACGCCATGTTTGTTCCCATGATGAGGGAGAAGGAGTAATTCTCCCCAGGGCTGAGGGCTCTACAGTAGCTATGTGGTTAATCTCTCTCTGTACTCCAATACAATGATCTCATGAGCTGCTTTACATGATTGAGATCCATATTATGGGCTTTGTATCGCTACTAGTTATGTGCTACTCATGATGTTATTAAAGTAGTCTATTCCTCACTGCATGGTGTAATGGTGACAGTGTGTGCATCGTGGAGTTCTTGTCGTAGATTATGGTCATAATCTCTTGTAGGTTATGGAGTTGATTACTACGATAGTATTGATGTGATCTATTCCCCTTTCATAGTGTAATGGTGACGGTGTGTATGCTATGTTAGTACTCGGTTTATTTTGCAAAGATCTATTGTAGGTCTAAGGTTACTTAAATATGAATACTGAATGTTGTGGCGCTTGTTAACTCCGGCAGGAGCTCTTGTAGCCCTACACAACGAATGGTGTTTGTCATCCAACAAAAGAGTGTATGTAGCACAAATTAGAGAAGTTATTATTTATTATGCGATCAATGTTGAGAGTGTCCACTAGTGAAAGTATGATCCCTAGGCCTTGTTTCCAATACTGAAAACACCGTTTATTTCCTGTTCTACTGCATGTTTACTCGCTGCCATATTTTATTCAGATTGATATTACCACTCATACACATCCATACTACTTGTATTTCACTATCTCTTCGCCGAACTAGTGCACCTATACATATGACAAGTGTATTAGGTGTGTTGGGGACACAAAAGACTTCTTGTATCGTGATTGCGGGGTTGTGAGAGGGATATCTTTGACCTCTTCCTCCCACTGAGTTCGATAAACCTTGGGTGATCACTTAAGGGGAAAACTTGCTGCTCTTCTACAAAGCCTCTGCTCTTGGAGGCCCAACACGCTCTACAAGAATAGAAGCACCGTGAACATCACGTGGAAGCTGCGCGTCAAGCCCAAAAGAAGCGGCGCGGCGAGGCTTGCTACGGTGTGCGAGCTTGATGCGATGAGGATGACAATCGGCCTTTCCATGTAAGTCAGGACGAAAGCATGTCACGTAAACGCTATGACACGGTTGTGCCATGCGACTTCCTTAGAACTGTCAAGCGGCAAGCAAATGTGCACTGAAAATCTGAAACAGATGAATGGTGACGATGAAGCTCTCTCCGTTGCTTCAATCTGTTAGAGCATCTCCACTCGTTTGGCCTCCCCACGACAAAATCCGGACGAAACAACCGTCGGATTGGATGAAATAAAGTCGTGGGGAGTACCGTATTTCCAGTCGTCCACCCGGAGTTCGACGGACATAGTTTAAATTCAAACAAACCGTCGTCCCGCGCTACAAATACGGCCAGTTTGATCGGCAAAAGGAGCAAAAGGATCCCGGCCACGGATCGGCGGAGGAGAGTACACGAAACGAGCTCATCGCGATCCGGCCGCGCGCGGTGTCAGACGGGCAATTTCCTCACAGCAGCCGTGGCAGGCGGCTCGGCGATCGGCAACGAAGCAGCGGCGGTGGACGGTCGAAGCAGCGATCGGCAGGGTGGAGACGGTGAGGAAGCCGGTAGGAGCCGGCGAGCGACGAAGGACTGGCCGGGTGGCAGGAGGATGTCGACTGCGGTGGCCACTGGTACCAATTCCTCGTCTCCTCGTCCATCAGTTCCATGTTGCCGCCGCCCATCAGGAACGCCAAGTCTGTGTTCCTCTTCTTCGCCGCCGCCGTCGTCTTCAGCAGGGCGATCCGGACGCCTTGGTTGGCGAGCATCTCCCGCCACCTGCCGTCGAACTTGTCGTTCCTCCCGTCGGCGTGCGACCTCAAGTCGGCCCAGCACTTGTCGATCGACGCCTGCATCCTGTCGGCGGGATTGCCCGTCTTTTTGAGCTCTTTGAGCTTCTTCTGGCCGAGTTCAGGGCGCCCTTCCGCCGCGCCAGCCGCCGGAGCGTCGGGGTTGTACTGCTCGGTCTTGCTCTTCGAGAGGGTCGTGCGGGTTTCCTTCCACTTCTCGCAGTTCTCGAGGCGGGCGTAGACGTTCAGGAACTTGAACTGCATGCCGGTGTCGTCCATGTACATGTCCAAAGCACGGCGCAGCTGGGGAAAAAGAGTACGGCGATACGGGTCAGCTCACGATGATGTACCTCGGTGATGCAGGGTCGACGGAGCATACCTTTTGCTCCAAGTCGTGGCCGCTGATCGGCCGTTCTTCGACCTCCTCCTGTATGTCGTGCCATTTGTTGCACGCCGTCTGCATGATCCCCCAATGGGTGGCCATTGCCTTGTCTCCCCGGTACACGTTCATGTTCGTCTTGTTGAAGTAGGAAATTAAACGAGTTTGCGTTCTCATCCTTTGCTTCACTTTCAGAAGCCAATATGTGTCTCGAGCATTGACCCCGTTTATGTCGTTCCATGGACACGGTCATCAAGCAGCGGGCACTCCTCTTCCTTCGCGTCCATTTGATCACGCGGTTCGGCAGGCGTAGTCCCTCTTTCTCTTCTTCTTCCCTTCGACAGGTAGGCGGCGGCTTGAGTTGGCTCTTCTTCTTCTTCGTCTTCTTCTTCGATGGCTTGGCTTCGTCGGCAACGTCACTCCCATGCTCATTGCGCGCCGCCACGGTTTGCCCGTCTTTCGCCTCCTCTTGCGTAGAAGAACCCGGGCTCGCGGCGGCCATAAAGAACCCGGAGCTGCAGCGCGCCATGGAGCAGAGGTGATCATCTTGTGGATCTCCTCTTCGTTCGCGCATCTCCCGCCTTTGAGCAGAGCGGCCCCAGTCGCATGGCGGCGGAGGTGCCCTCGAAGCCAACCGCCATTGCCAGACGTCAAGCTCGGGGCGGCGGCGTGAACCTGGACGGTTGGACGTAGGCGCCCTCTTGGAACATGGCAGGCGGCGACGGCGAGTACATCGAAGGGGAGAAGGACGACGGGGAACTGCTTGTACCTTGCGCCGGCCATTGGCCGGGGAACATGGCGGCGCCGCCGCCGCTCATGGCCATGCTGATCTTCCTCGCTTGTTCGTCCTGGGCCGCCGCCCCTCTTGGCGGCGGCTTTTTTCACCCTCTCCGCCCTGCCGCTTGTTTCCACCTCGCGCCGTTTCTCGTCCGCCGCCCACTCTGCGTTCGTCATGCCCGGCGGCCGCTCCTTCTTCGCCCGCGGCTTCCTCGTCGTCGCCTTCGGCGGCATTGTGGTGGACGAGAAGACGAGGAGGAGAGCGGCGCCGGGAACTGGAACTGGAAGACGAGGAGAATGGACAAATTCGGCGGGAGAGAATGGGAATATGCAAGCAAATTGGAGGGAATGGGGATATGCAAGCAAATTGGAGGGAATGGGGATATTTTGGTTTTCCTGTCGCCGACTACGCGGGTCCACACGACGTTGCGCCCGTCTTTTGTCCGGAGTCCCCGATCGCGCCCCGGGGAGACGAGAGATGGCAGTAGACTCGCCCGGATGGATGAGGCCAAATCCGGACAACTTGAAACCGGGGAGCATGGCTTTGGACCGATTCTGCCGTCCGGATGGAAAAAACGTCGCTCGGGACCTCGTCGGGAACGAGTGGAGATGCTCTAACCAACTGAAACCAGGTTAGCTTTCTAATCAATGCAGAGTGCAGTGTGCCCGGTGGAGGTGGTTGCGGCGCGCTCGTGCGGCAGGCAAGTGAGTAGCTGCGCCCACCTCCACCAGCCGGTCTTCGATACGAGTTCGATATTTTTTTGTACTCATGGGGGTAATCTCCGTAGCTGCCGAAAAAATCTTCCACCTTGTTAAGTGACCAATAGATTAACGAGAGTCAATTCAGATCAGTTATTTCCTGCATTTTTTGCCGACCTGACAAACCCAAGCGGATGGAGTACCTTATTTGTGTGGCGAAAAAAAGATAACAACTAGAATCAGGGAATATGCATGGGAACACCAATTAGCAAACTTCCCAATATGCAACCCCTTCTTATCCGTTGAGACAACAAAGGATGTCCATAGTAAAAATATCATAAGTAGTAATCTCTCCGATTCATATTAATTGACCTTAATATGGATATATCTAGACACATTTTAGTTCTAGATACATCCATACTTAAATCAATTAATATGAATCGGAGGGATATCATACATTTTATGACAAAAAAACTAATATGACACAACACTTAATAAAAAGAAAAGGGTTTTAGTGGTTTTATACGACCTTTAGGTGTCTCCTATTCGAAAAAAATGTAGGCATGGAAACGGAAAGGTGTTATCCACCGGATTTTGGCCAAATCGGAGATGGGCCGTGAGTGAAGATAGGCTTGAAGGACATACGTGGAGCATCTTTGAAACGGCCTTGCGCGAAAGAGTTTGGGCTTAATTGCCGTGTATCCGTAATATAGTAGATCGCATTGTAGTTTAGATTAAAAAGATATAGAGTTTAACTCGTGCACGGTTAGGTGCACGTCCAAATTAGAAAGTCTCTGGACTATAAATATGTATCTAGGGTTATCGGAAAAGGAGGACAATCACGTTCACAACAAACAAATCGGGCGCATCGCCACCTTCTTTCGAGGTTTCTCCCCGGGTAAGCATCATGTTGCCTAGATCGCATCTTGCGATCTGGGCAGTATCAGTTTATTCGTTTACCTTGTGTTGCTCATCTTTTGAAGCATTGTTGATGGCGAGTAGCACTATTTATCTATATCATAGATGTTTTGGGGCTTACATAGATGCTTTTCTTGCGCATATCTGCTTAGTTGTGCCGTGTCCCTCAATATCTCGTTGCCCTTACACCTATCCGGGTGTAAGGGCAGCAACATCTTGCTTGTTCGTTACTTAGTAGATCCGATGCAGTTATAGTTGCTCCTTGTTCATCAAGGATTAGTTTTAATATCTGTATGGTTAGGCCTTGCAAAGCGGGTTGAACGATCCGGTAGTGCGTTAGGTATGGTTTGCTAGTCCTAAGAGGAATGGAAATTGCGTAATGTTGGTTTTTAGGCCTCTTTTAGGGTTAGTTTTCCGTATCTTTCGTGTCTATTAGGCTCCACTCCGCGTAGGATGTTCCGATCATGCGGTGAAAACCCTATTGTCGTAGATTGGTTTAGCTTTGCTATGATCAAGCAGGATCCCCATTCATTGAAAATTCAACGTGAACCATGGGGCGATCGGCTCTTTGAGCCGATCAACAGGGAGCAACTTGAGAGCCGATAGGGCTCGTATTTAATGTTACATGTCTGCCATGCGAGGGAACTAATCGAAGCAATCCACACCTTCTGACGGTATAGGTCGGAGTGGCACGCCCTTGCGGCCGCCCGGATCGTGTGCGGAGCATTCTTGCGGGAACGACGTACGAGGGATCGGAGACCCGCTGCACTTGGAAGCCTCCCGGCTCTTCGTGTTGCTTAACCACTGCTCGCCGGTGGGCTTTGGCAGGCAACTAAAGGCCATGGGTGTTCAAAAGTTTTCCCAGAGACTACTAGTGGCTGAAAGTTTGGCAAAAGACTATTTATAAGCAAGACCACGATTCACTAATATAAGTAAGAATAACCTCAACTTCTTGGAATGTCTACTTGAGTTAGCCACCCAAAGGTGAGACTCTAATATCATAAACACGTTGTGGACGGACACACACTTGCGAGGCAGGCTATTTGAATAGATGAATTGTGGTCTCCTATAGTGGAAAAATATCAAGGATATAATTATAGAGAACCTCTGAAACATGAGGATCATTGACCCCGTTCTATAGCGAGGAGTGCGGCAATGATTGACAACGATGAGCGATGGAAAAGGATTCAATAAGTCAGCCGCCGCGACAATGGAGCAACAGATGTAGCAGTGAAGAACACACACGGAGAATTTTGTCTAAGCTCGCTAGAAGCATCGATGATCAATGAGCATGTCGGAAATCCTACTAGCATTTAAACTACTTAGAATTTTGCGGGCAAGCATGACGCCTCTCAAGATTGTGGTGTGTGTGTGGCCTCTAGCTTCTTCGGTGGTAATTTGTGTGATCCAAACCTTCCGCCACTGCAAGCGTCCCCGTGGAGAACCCTAGCTGCGGCGAGGTGGTTCTAATCTCTTTCTCCACACGCATGTATGCAGGGAGAGGTAGTGACACAAAACTCAAGGTGATCCCTCCGTGCTACGGAAGCGGTCGGCGGGAAGGCTGGAGAGAGATGTCTGAGCACTCTTATGCCCCCTTCTTTCATTGTCCTTTTCTTGCTCACGCTGATGAGTGGTTCTTGGCTTGGTAGATAGTGTTGCAGTTTGTCCTTGGAAAAAAAAGGAATCCTGAAAGTGAAAGTGATACAGAAGGATATGTGTCCTTGGCAATCTGGAGCATTTTCACCGTTTTACGGATTGTTATCACGGTTTGTAAATCGGAAGATGGGCCAGTAAGTGAAGATGAGGCTTGAAGAATATACGGAGCATCTTTGGGCGACCTTACTTAAAGTTTGGGGCTTAATTGCCCGTGTATATGTAATATAGTAGATCACATCGTAGTTTAGATTAAAAGATAGAGTTTAACTTGTGCGGTTAGGTGCACATCCAAATTAGAAAGTCCCTTGGACTATAAATATGTATCTAAGGGTTATGGGAAAAGGAGGACAATCCGTTCACAACAAACACAAATCAGGCGCATCGCCACCTCTTCTTTCGAGGGTTTCTCCAGGGTAACCATGCTTGCGATCTAGGCAGCACAATGTTTATTCGTTTACCTTGTGTTGCTAAATGTTGGCGTTGTTGATGGCGAGTAGCACTATTTATCTTAGATGTTTTGGGGCTTGCATAGATGCTTTTCTTGCATATATCTGCTTAGCTATGCCGTCCCTCAATATCTAGCTGCCCACTTACACCTATCGGAGTGTAAGAGCGTCTTCTTGTTCATTGTTTAGTAGATCTGATCAGATTATATTGCTTATGATCCTTCAAGAAGTTGGTTTAATATACGTATGGATTGGAAGGCCTTACAAAAGCGGGTTGAACGATCCGATGATCGTAGAAGTATGGTTTACTAGCTCTAAGAGGATGTTCAGGAATTAACTTAACGTTGGTTTTTGTTAGGCCTCTTTTAGGGTTAGCCTTCCATTATCTTCGCGTGTTATTAGGCTCAACTCTGCGTAGGATGTTCGATCTGTCTGGTGAAAAACCTAAAATTTATACGTAGGTGGTTTAGCTTTATCTCCGATCAATAGGAGCCCCATGTCATTGAAAATCCAACGTGAACCGTGGGGCGATCGGCTCTTCAGGCGATCCGAGAACAACTTTGAGGCCGATGGGAGCTCGTATTTAATGTTACGTGTCGCCAAGGGAATTAATCGAAGCAATCCACACCTTCTGGCCGGGTATGGAGTCGGGTGGCACCCTTGCAACCGCTAGGACGTGTGCCAGAACATTTGCGGGACGACGTCGAGGACCGAGGGCCGGCGCGCCAGCAGGAAGCCTCGGCGCCGTGTTGCTTAACCCTTGCTCATGCGGTGGGCTTTGGCGAGCAACATTACATGCGCCAGGTGGGACATCGGACAATCTGCTAACCATGTCGTCATACGCACCTCAGTTGCGGGAGGCAGTCAAGTATGAATCTGCCTCTGAGCATAAGAAGAGATATGATGAGCTCAAGGCCATCCTGGAAGCTCTCATCGGCGCTTTTGAGCAAACCCGTTCGCACGGGATCCAAGTTCAAAGGGTTCCAACCCGAAGGGGCGCGTAGATGAACTAGATCTATCTCTCCCTTCGGACAAACGTACCTGCGACAGGAAGTCAATTATGCCGTTGCTCACTCTCTCTTCATGTCGGCATCTTGAGAGCACAGTGAATGCAGAGCGTGTACGCTCAATGTGGTGCAGAAGTCCACGAAGCACAAGTACTCTCAATGAGTCTGCTCTAGGAACTCACCAGGGGAAGTGCGCTCTGCACAAGGCCTGCAACACCGTTTGCGGCTCCCACGGCAACAAGGTTCACGGCGTGCGTCGTCTACAAGGTTGGAGGTGATCAGTGACCAATTCCTGCATGAGCCGCCCAAGGAAGTTCCACATGGATACGTGTGCACATATGTACCGGACTGCCACTTGTTGGACGACCCGAATTCTGACGGGAAGAACTGCCACGCGCGGGAGGAGTCGGCCCAGGAGCGAGCGATTCACAGAGCGGATCTTTGAAAACGGGCGTGGCTAACTAAATATGCCACGGTACAAGTTGTCGGCGATCGGCTTACTGCAGCTCCTACGGTGGATGAGATCACCGCCATCATGAGAGACAAGTTCGGCATACTGCCGAAGAAGATGATCGGCTATTCCAAACCGTATCCCAATGACTACGACCTGATCCGCTGCCACCTAAGTATCGGCTCTGACTTCTAAAATTTAGTGGATCGGAGAAGGAACAGCTCTCGATCGAGCACGTGAGCCGATACTTGGCGCAGTTGGGCATGGTCTCAGCTTCAGACGAGCTACGTGTGAGGTTCTTCTCGCAGTCTCTCACGGGTCCAGCCTTTGGGTGGTACACCTCGTTGTTACCAGACTCGGTTCGGACGTGGAAGCAGCTGGAAGAGCAATTCCACGTACAATACCATTGGAAACTACGGAAGCGCTGCCGATCGGCCCAAGTTCGAGCGGAGACGAGACGGTATGCGATGCATCCGGAAGGTTCGGGACCGTCGAACCGTGTTAATCGGATTCGCCTAAGCTGAGAAAGACGATCGGGCGGCGGTAGCGAGTTATCGCGCCGCTCAAAGATCCCGACCTTCAAGCGGTCTCGGTTCACGGCGCATGGTTCAGAAGTTGGCCCATATGAACAATGCCATCCCGAGTGCAAGGACAAACACAGCGCGATACGCCACTGATGAGCAGACGAAGATGAAGATTCGCCGAGAGATCGGGGAGGTCGCGTAGCTGAGTGGACTCGGGGGCAAAACCCGTGTCCTGCCAGTGGGCGAAACAACCAGGGCCTGAAAGGGTTCGACTTCGATTTGAGCAAAACGGAGCAGATTTTTGATTCTTTATTTGAAGGAGAAACGACTAGGCTAGAAAGTGCAAATCCCCACGCCACAAAGAGATGAACGGCAAGCCATGCAAATGGCATCACACGTTCACCCATGCCACCAACGACCGCAAAGTCACGGACAGATTCAGATGGCGATAGAGCAAGGCCGATTACTCTGCGGTCAGTTTGCCAGGAGAGTTGACACGCAGCCGTTCCCGGAGGTCAACATGGTCGATCTCGGCCATTGCATAAAACGCGAGCCAGGTGGTTGGCATTATCAATATGGCAGAAACCACCCAGTCACCATGGCAAGGATAAGCCGAGAGGAGCGGTGCGCTCTCGGCAAATACAAAGAGGAGGCCGATCACCTTTATTGTTGACATGATGGCGACGGTATTGGCGAAAGAGGTGATAAAGCGTCCAGGTATCAAAGCCACTCTCAGCATCTCCTCAACAAGTATGAACAGAGTATGACCGACGTCGGTGCTACGACGAAGATGATGATAGATATCGTCGATTCTGATGCAGACAACGGGAAATACCGTCGACACGAAGGGTATGAGCGTCACGCTAGAGGAGGGTCAAGAGAGCAAGAGGACATGGATAGGCATTGGAACTATCCTTTCTTCAAACATTGCTGGGACTGAGGAATGGGCCGATTGCCTACAATCGGCGCGGGAGAAATGCGGACGAGAAGAGGAGGGGAACAAAGTAAGTTTCGGTGTTCGACGACAGGACCTCTCCCACCCTCGAACAAGCAGGCTGAGTCATCTCAAGATGAAGACTTCGACGAGTCAGAAGAAGAAGATAGATACGACCAAGGTGGTGTCCTGATGGACTCGGCCACTCCCAAAAGCGCGAGTGCAAACAGAAACGGAAGAAGGCGAGGCATTTTGTACGTTGAGGAAAGCACGGCACGATCGCTGCTGAAAATTCAACAAATGGCAGGAAACGAAGCTCGCCACCAAAGAAAGTGTGGCGGCCCAAGCAAAAAGCCGATGCGGGGACATCGGCTGATACAAACATGGTGTTCGTTATAAAGTCAGAATTTTGTGCTCAAAAGGCGAGGAAGTATCGGTGGCACGATTTGAGTTGCGGGCCACGACAGTTATCTTTGAGAAGCCACGAGAAAGGAGCTATAGGCATCGAAGGCCCTATACCTCAAGGGATATATCAACGGGCAGCCTATTAGCAAGATAGATGCGGGTTGACACGGGAGCAGCAGTCAACATAATGCCGTACTCCATATTCTGACGTTTGGGACGTTCTGCGAAGATCTGATCGAGACCAACGTCACGCTAGCGATTTCAACGGCCAGCCGTCGAAGCCAGGGTGTTGCCGAACGTGGACTTAGCGTCGACCGAAAGACCATCCCCGTCCTTCTTCATCGTCGCGGCAAGAGCACTTGTGCTGTTGCTGGGAAGGGATTGGATCATGCAGCTGCTGCATTCCATCCACAATGCATCGGTGCATCATACAATGGGATGGAGATGAAGTGGAGGTTGTTCATGCGGATGATTAGGTTGATATCTCTTTGGGCGCCATGAACATGCGAAACAAGCGACCAAGAGCAGCTCTGGAATCAATCCCCAGATGGTGTGTGTATCGAAGCTACAAAAAGCGGGGTGAGGCTGGTCTTATGCCCAGCTGTGAGTAGCAAGATCCGAGTCTGACCGTCGTGGCGAAACCCGATCCACAGCGATCGGCCCCAAAAAATAGGAAACAAGGGTTCTCACTCCAAACATGCCACGTTGTCATAGCAGGGAGCCAAGAAGTTGTAAACCCTCGTTAAGCATTGCAATGGAAAAGGAGAGCCCATTCTAGCAATCGTACACAATTAACCCCAACCTACTTATTGCTGTGGTCATCGTTGATTTGGCGAGGCAATGGAAAGCTGAGATATGGGTTTACAGCAGCTGGACTAGAAGAAATCGAAATTGGTCCTGGGGATAAGCCATGGCCAACATTTATCAACAAATAAGTTGGATCTGTTGCAAAGAGGCCGATTCCGGCAATCGGCTAAAATTATTCCCACCACCCGTGTTCACTGATGTGCTATTTTCGCATGGTGAGTGGCGAAAAGCTTGAGTTGGTGAAAAGCCGATATCTTCAATCACTTGACGGATTCGTCGGGGGGCATACACATGGAGAAGATACATGCAGTATGTACCCGAGGAAAGCCAGGTTCATGGATCGTAATAAAAAATCGAACATACAAAAATTTTCAGCACAGCCGATGCTCGGTCATCGACTTGAGAACCTCTTTGATGAGCCAGCTACAGAGTTTTTGACCAATGTTTCAATAAGGAAAGAAAGCAGGGCTTGGAGACATTGGAGTTTGGACTTGGTTCATCACGTGCTATGAAGAGGGCCGGCTCGATGTTAGGGTTGACGACACGTCGGCAAGCCTGAGAGATCTCGGCTAACAAGGCAAGCTAGTGGAGCAATAAATCACGGCTAGGAGGAATTGGAGACATTACGGTTAAAATTTCTTATTCAAGGAAGGCTAGCGATCTTTCCAAGCCCTTTTGGTGCATTGGCTCTTTGGGCATAAGCTTTCCTGCCAGTTCGATATAAAGTTGGAGAGGCTCGGGGGCGGCTTGCCTTGAGATTTTGCTATAAGGAGCGATTTTGTGGGAATTGGCTGGCCACCGCATTTGTTACAACTTGGAGAAGCCAGAAGCGATGACCCGTTTGGCTGGTCCCACTTCTATCCTTGCCTTATTTGAAGCTACGAGAGGGCAGCTGCCTGAAGATCCTTGCTCTTGAGGCAGTTGATTCATCGGCTAGCTACGCACCACAATGTAGAACGGTGGTGAAGGATTACGGAGCTATTAAAGAGGGTTTGAAGGGGAGCGTTATCATTGATAGGCTACGCGGACCGGTTTGTTCTTTGAAGAAGACGAGAACATCACAAGGGGAGTGGTGAGCAATGGCTGTTATACGAAATGTCAGCTTCAACATCAAGGTTATCGACAACGGGCTAGAAGGCTGTCCTGAAACATTGATCCGGGGGTTTTAGTCGGGACAAGCAGCACGATCGAATTGGTTTGAAGTCGAGAGATCTAGGGAACAAAGTGCAATGTCTTTGGACCTGGTCGATTGGATGTTTGGATCGAATTTCAAGGATTGCAAGTTACCATCTGAGGGGATTAGATTGATCTGTCTTGCAATTTATTATAAGAGACCGATCGTTGCCATCGTCATTGAGAATATTGACCGAGTTGACTTAAATTGGCAAAATCGGTACAAGGAAATCGGGTGAATTTAGCGTAAAAGGAATCGGCAAGATCAAGTTAGAGGAAATTCTTCATTGATAATAAAGATTTCTTATATAGAAGAGCTGGTTGCCCTCAAAAGGAAGAACTAGGGGAGTGCATTGCCCTATCTACTACTGCGGATCCTATGCTAAGATCCTATCTACGGGCCGTCGACGCCTCGTCATGGCCGTCGTCCGCCACCATCGTATTTGCTCTCGGCGGGCGCTCATCGTCGGCTGGCCCCGCCACCGGCCGCCGGGAGGAGACCCTCATTGTCCTCGTCTTCCTCGTCGGCATCATCGTCGGCGACCCGAGTCGCTGAGGAGTTGCCCGGCCAAGGACGGCGCTTGGCCGGCTCGTCGGAGGAGGTGTGGTCTCCTGTCTTCTTCTCGCCCAAGCCCCATCGTAGGAGGAGAAACCGTCCGGGAGAAGCGATCGTCGCCGCTCTCCTCCTCCGATTCCCCGATGGCGAGGAAGCGGAGGTCGCTCTCCGTCCGAGTCAGGGCGGGTCATCTTCGGACCGAGACGGAGGAGTCGTGACTCGACTCGTCCCCGTCGGTAGCGCGGCGGATGTTGGCCGCGTGGGCCTCCTGCGGATCCCACTCCGGTGTCGGCTCGCGGAAGGGGGAGGACTGGGTGGAAAGACCCGATGAGGAGGAAGAAGAAGAAGACATGGTGGCAGAGGAGGGCTTTTGGGAGTGCTAGTGCGAAGGGGGTGAAGAAGGGAACTGCAAGAAGTGGCTAAATAAAAGGGGATATAGCGATTTAATGCTTCGCGGTTTTCGAGGATGTGGTGCCAAAACCGTCAAATCGTGCGGAGAAGTTAGACAAGGCGTCATGATGAAGAATGCTGCGACGGTTCTGCTCTACCACGACGCGGCCCTCGAAGGAAAAAGCAGGTAGTTTTGAAATTATCATTACCAAAACCAGGGGGCATGTGTTATCACGGATTTTGGCAAATCGGAAGATGGTAGCTAAGTGAAGATGGGCTTGAAGAATATACGTGGAAGAAATACGTGAATCGGCCTTGTGCAAAGAGTTTGGGCTTAATTGCCCATGTGTCTGTAATATAGTAGATCGCATACGTAGTTTAGATTAAAGGAGCGTTTAACTGTGCACGGTTAGGTGCACGCCCGAAATAGAAAGTCCCTTGGACTATAAATATGTATCTAGGGTTATCGGAAGAAGGAGGACAATCACGTTCACAACAAACACAAATCAGGCGCATAGCCACCCCTCGAAGGTTTCTCCCGGGTAAGCACCATCCTGCCTAGATCGCATAGGCAGCACAACGTTTGTTACGTTTACCTTGTGTTGCTCGTGCTGAGGCGTTGTTGATGGCGAGTAGCACTATTTATCGTAGATGTTTTGGGGCTTATAGATGCTTTTCTTGCGCATATCTGCTTGTGCCGTCCCTCAATATCTAGCTTCCCTTACCTATCCGGGTGTGAGCAAATCTTCTTGTTCATTGTTTTGTTGATCGATCCGTTATGGCGCTCCTTGATCCTTCAAGGATTGGTTTAATACGTATGGTTAGGCCTTACAAACGGGTTGAACGATCCGGTAGTGCGCTAGGTATGGTTTGCTAGCTCTAAGAGGGATGTTCCGGGAATTAACTTAACGTTGGTTTTTAGGCCTCTTTTAGGGTTAGCCTTCCATTATCTTGCGTGTTTATTAGGCTCAACTACGCGTAGGATGTTCCCGATCATACGGTGAAAACCCTAGATTTAATAGTAGATTGGTTTGGCTTTATCTTAAGCAGGATCCCCATGTCATTGAAAATTCAACATGAACCATGGGGCGATCGGCTCTGGCCGTCCGCGGGGCAACTTTGAGAAGCGGAATGGGGCACCGTATTTAATGTTCGTGTACGCCATGCGGGGAACTAATCGAAGCAATCCACCTTCACGGCCGAGGTATGAGTGGGGTGGCACGCCCTGCAGCCGCGGGTCGTGTGCGGAGCATTTGCGGAGACTGACGTCCCGGACAGAACACATTGCCGCCTTGAAACCTCCCGGCTCTTCGTGTTGCTTAACCCTTTGCTCGCCAGGTGAAGCTTTGTGAGCAACGGCAAGTGCAAGTGACATGACTTTTTCTCTCTTGATGGTTAATCTTTAGCATGACCCTAGAATCTAATCAATAAGAGGAAACAAATGATGATGATCATAAAATTTCAAGTATTGGAGAGCAAACACACGGCAAACACGGTAAACTTTACATGATGACAAAGGACACACGTCACAGAATCTAATCAAAGTATCGGAGGTCGACCATCTACAGCCTCCTCAGCTGTGCCTAGGAAATGTGATCAGATACCCAAACAAAGCAGCATTTAAGTTACAAAGCTTGAAGAAAGCAAACACCAGCATACTTCCATTGGCCCAGTAGTTCTCCAAACAAGAAGGATACACAGCCCATTAGCCCAATGCCCCTCTTTCTCTTCTTATTCTCCTTTTTTTCTAGAGACTTTTTCCATTTGTGAGCTTGCAACCTAAAACCGGATACGAAATATTTCTGTAAGGTTCTTTTAATAATAATAATAACTTGTAAGACATAATGATTTTTTCGCATACGTTTAATTTTATGACCATTAGATGTCCTTGGAGATGCATAAGCCTAAGCAGTATGAGGGGGACCGTCTCGACTTCCCATTTGAAAAACAAATGGTGCCAGTGGTGACTAAATAAAAATGATGGAAGATTCTTGGGATCACAGCAGAGCCCCTCCCCAACGGCACTGAAAACTTGAGAGCTGTGAAGAAGTGGTAAGAAAAACGATCTAATAGTGGTTGCGCTTAGATCCCCAGGTAGAAGTAACCATATTGAGCACCAACTGAATTTCACATTCCCTTGACGCGAGCAGAAACACTAGCAGGGATAAGAGGAGGGAGGGAGGCCAGCTAAATCGAGTCAACGTGCCTTGGCCTTAGCATTTCTTCTTCCCCATTTACTTACCAATTGCGTGGCATGCTTTACGCCCATCCCCCTCATTAATACCTTGCCTTTGACGCTCTTTCTCGCAATTCAGGCACTTCTATACCTGTCTATCTCTCCCCTTGGGTCGACTGATCAATCCTCATTCTCTCTTGTTCCGGTGTCATCTTCGTCTCCAAACAGCAAGGGCATGCCTCTATGTCCACAGAGAGGTGAGACCCTTGCCTCAGAGGAAAGATTCTGATAGTTCTTATTCTTTTTCGTTTGATGGCTGTACTTTGTTTTTATCTATGTTTGTTTTAAGATCTCTTAAAAATCTATGATGCATGTGATCTTTGATTTTCCAATCTTTTTTCGACACCGCTTTGATTGATCATCTAAAAAGTTCATAGCAAGGTTTATGGACCTTTTCTGTTCTTGCGATTACCATTTTACCACTTCATTTTGCATCCTGCCTTTTAAGATTCCCCTACTTAATTTCCGCAGCAAGAGGCCCTAACCTTTTGGTCTTCCACCACCACCAGGGAGAGACTGGATGAGATCCGGCAGAAAGATCAAGCGAGGCCGGACGCCGCCTCCGCCGCCGCGGGCGTCGTGGTGGCCGTCTTGTCCGCGACTGATCCGCCGGCCCCCCGCCACCGCCTAAACCTGGGCCTTGGCGGCGCCACAATTACGGCAGGCCACGTGCCGCGTGCAAACTCATCGCCGGCGCTGCGCCGCGAGTGCCCCTTCGCCCCCTACTTCTCCCGCACGATCCCCACAAGTTCGCCGCCGTCCACAAGGTCTTCGGCATCAACAACGTCTCAAGGTCTCCTCGGCACGTACCACCAAACATTTTTAATTAGCACATCCTTTCTTTTTAAGTTCTACCGTGGTGTAACGTGCTTTGTTCAGGAGGTGCCCGAGGCGGAGAGAGCCAACGCGGCGAGCAGCCTGGTGTACGAGGCGAACCTGCGGTTGCGCGACCCGGTGCACGGCTGCAGGGGCGCCATCTCCATGTTGGAGCAGCAGGTGAACGCGCTGGAGGCCGAGCTCGAGGCCGTCAGGGCCGAGATCTTCAAGCTGGGTACCGGCAGGCCAGCGTCGCCGGCGCGGCCGGTCTCATGATCGAGGACGTCCAGCCACCACCGCGGCCGGTGACTTCATGGCTCCTGCCGCACCAGGTGACCCGTACATGCCTCTGACGTGGTGTCGGTGGCGGAGGCCGGCCAAGAAGTCGCCGGAATGCCATCGACGTCCACCACGGTGTATGCTTCCGGACAACCGTCGAGTACTGACTACAGCTCCCTCAACACAAGTGAGCATGATGCATACTTTGGTTGAAATGCTTGGATTTATTTGCCTTTTGGTGATTGATCGATATCGCAATTAATTAATTAAATCTTGGAATAAACTGTGTGCAAGTGTAACTCTATATACATATTTCTTCTCTAGAAATAGATATAGCTGATGTGGATATATATCTTGGTTGAGGAAAAGATTATTTTTCTTGTATGTGTTCATTGTGATTGCTTTTAACTTTAATCAGTTGTTGGATACTATTTGTAAGCATAGATTTCATACTTTAATTGACAACTTCGTATTGGCTAGCTTAGAATTTTGCAAATGAAAACAAAATAATCGACAATATTTCATCTCTTCTTTTGTCATAGGAAGCATTGTGAGTGAACACCATGACACCTACACCCTCACTAAATTTTAATATTATTTTTTACACTACATCACAATAAAAAAATCTCGACAATGTAAACAGTGGTGAGTGAGCACCATGGCTTTCTCTATTACTTCCAACTTTAATTTTCTTTTTGATATTACATCGCAATAAAAGGTTCTACATAAATGATGGAGTTTAATACAAGATTATACTATCCACACAAAAAAATATTCAGACGGAAAATTTATAATATGTGGTCTCCATAAAAATAACAAGTATTAGTAAACACATTTGAATTTAAAATTCATAATTTTTGTTTTGTTTTCTTTGACAACACAGTTTATTAATCACAAACCATAGATCGATGTGACTTTGTAGTACAACATTTAGGCATGCATTTGGGTACTCCCTCCGATTCCCTTATTACTTGCCACTAAAATGAATGTATCTATAATTAAAATATGTCTAGATACTATATTAGTATCATGTAATATGAATCGGAGGAGTATATTTTTTTCAAATTTTTGGTACATTTATAAACTATAAGAAGTGAGGTTGTGGGTGTACCCTTACTTAGAGAAATCATCTCGCAATGCATGCATGAGTTGTTTTTCTTTTTTGTTAAGCAATACTCAATATGATCAGTCGCTTTCTTCCTATTTGATTCCATGAATTTTTCAATGATTGAATTTGCGTGTAAGCTAGCATGTTCTTTAGCCATAACAGATTAACAGTACTAAAGCACTACAGATCTTCAGCACCTTCCGTTCTGTCCAGTTGGTAAGTTAACATCCAAAATGTGGGCAACCCCATGTGATTATGTATCTGCATTTCTTTCAACTCTTTAGATCTGGAGACAATTTATTCTCACTCCCTTTCAAGCCGAAAAGAGTGTCCATCTAATGAGAGAAAAAAAACCGGAGCAGAAATGAACGCACTATTTATCTTGCACCGTGTTGATATGGTCTGCGTGTGTGCATGCATGCATATCAATTTTGATTGCTAAGTCCCATCTTTATCATTTTTCAACTAGTTAACCGATTTAAATTTTGGCAAGTAGAACTGTGCATCGATAGGACAAAACAGTATGTCTACAGAGCTTGCTGTGGAAACGACATAACAAGTTACTGTATCCATACATTTCTACACTGCAAATGGTATTAGATGCATTATGCGTATCTACTATATACAGTATGGTGTTGACGTTCAATTTCATTTTTGTAGAGCATATCATCAGAAGATTTCCTTTTCCTGTAGCGCTAAAACCGTCGATCAAGAGAATTTTCCTTCATGTAGTGCTTTCGATCTACATTAACGTTTTAATTCAATTTACATTGCTAAGCTGAGCTGATTATGGAATTGTCTCTAGTTCACACACGGCCTTTCAACTTAGTAGTTCACACACGGCCTTTCAACTTAGC
The DNA here is from genome assembly GCA_030979885.1 of Lolium multiflorum. Taxonomy (NCBI): domain Eukaryota; kingdom Viridiplantae; phylum Streptophyta; class Magnoliopsida; order Poales; family Poaceae; genus Lolium; species Lolium multiflorum. The sequence goes on from JAUUTY010000508.1 coordinate 136,657, forward strand.
GATCAGGTTTCCACTAATCTCTCTTCCGTTTGCGTAACACGCATGTGTGGTCGCTGTACAAAGCACCGTCATTTTGGCGCCTTGGCATATGCATGTCATGTACCGCTTCAGTTGGCTCTTTCAACATAGCCAATGTGACTGGCAGCTAGCTAGCTAGCTAATGTAACAACAATAGGGAAGGCCTTTCCTTAGCGTGCAGAGTTGCATTCATCGACCGATCTCGTACGTACTGCCAGAGTACCAGTTGAGTTCCAAATCGGTAAGTAACCCAGCTAGGGAAGCTCGGTCACATTAAAATAGTAGCAACGCCATGAAAGATACCTTCTCGTTCCAGCATGCTGTATCCAGATCCGTATATTGTGTGGATGCGTGCGAGATCGAGGCTCACTTCTCCTATCCGAGACCGATCGAGGGAGGAAGAAGATCTTGCTGTTGGTTTGGATTTTTCTAAACACAGTACGCGCTCACACACATATATATGTCTATATATACTCACCTCCTCACACCCTATCATATAGCACATTTAGAGGCTAAGTCTAGATATAAATTTAGTGGACTTTGAGACAGCGTATCATTGCCAATAAACGTCGTCTCCTACTTTTTTTTACTTCTTTATGAGATACTCGGGGTTTTAAACTTTAATGGGCTAGAATGCCATTACCTTTCTAACCATATAACCATTGGTAATCGGATCGATTTGTTTATTTGAGATGGCTAGCAATGCTTAAGCTGGGCTGGGGAGCTTGGCGTGTGTGCATGGCCTGGGTGAGATGTGATGGATTTGGTCCACCGTCGTGCTTGCTTGAGATGTCGGCCATCCCCTGCTTGTCTGCACTCAACGCCAATACAGATACTTAAATGTCTTCTCGGTAACCTAGGGCGCATTTGGTTGACGTTTCCGTGAAGCCAGCCCCAGAACAACGCACATTCTTGATCCAGTGGAGTCTGGTCCGTTGGAAACGGTGCAAAAGATGTTGTTCCCATTTCGTTTGGTGGCATGTGCTGAAATTTATCGGATGTGAAGAGATTTTTGGCTGGTTGTTTGGTTGCGGTGCGTTCTGTATGCATGTGGGCCTTATGAGAGGGCCCAACAACCTGAAGGGAATCTTCACGCGGTTTCGTTTGAACGGGTCTGGCCCGGAGAAACGCCACATTCGGGCGTAGCTGTGGAACCTGGCCCGAGACCTGTTGTTTGGTTGACCATGAAAAAGGGAATCTTTCCCACCCCATGCAGTCTACCAACTTTTGGTCTACCACCCCATGAAAAAGGGAAATTAAGGTCCGTGATGTGCATGCAGTTTTGGACTCTGTTGTTTGGTTGACCATGAAAAAGGGAATCTTTCCCACCCCATGCAGTCTACCAACTTCCATGCAGGCTACCAAACGCGCCCTAAAAAACAAGCACGGTTCCAGCTTAATTCTTCCTATTTGCACACCTCTCTACTGCCAATACTGTTGGAATCTTCTACCGTATTTCTCGTACAGTATATGTTCTCCGGTTAGTCAGATACGGACGATGTGGTATGATGAAGGAAATATTACACTTTATCCTTCCCAGTTTATAAGACGTGCATGCGATCTATCTCTGATCATCGATTTGATGAATAATACTTGAGTAATATGTGAAACAATTATATCATTGAAAACTTCTTTTCATTACGATGATACTCCCTCCGTTCCTTTCTATAGTGCCTATTGTTTTTGGCCGGAAATTAGCATAAGCAAATTTATTGACACAGTAGCTATTTGAGAAAAAGCAGGCAGGAAATAGACGGAGACGTGATCTGCTCCCTACGCGGCCTACTCCTTCCTAATCTCACGTGATTTGTATTGCTATTTCCTTAACAGACGCGTGCGTGATCTACTTCTTCCTAATCTCACGTCCAGATTTTCTCTAGATGATTGCATACCAGATTTTCTCTATGTGAACAGATTCGTTCCAGATTTTCTGGACGGAAACAAATCGGTGGAAGGGGTTATTTGCAAAAAAACATAGTTTTTCTCTTATATTATGAAACAATTGCGAAAAACAATAGGCATTATAGAAAGGAACGGAGGGAGTATAATATTTTGATATATATATCTCATATTTCATTAGTCAAACTCGTAATAAAACTGTGCCTCAATATTTGTGCTCGTCTTTCAAACTCAAAATGAACTAATACAATACTAGCATGTTTAAGCTACCCATCACGATTTCATGCCAAGATAGGTCCCACGTTGCTCTTCTTCGCCGACAGTGATGGCAACACAAACGCTAGCTCGACCACGACACCTCCATGTCTCCCCTCGCCGTTGCCAGGAAGCGCTAGTAGGGAAAAGCCAACACGTTGTATGACGATAGAGGAGACATTTAAGAATGTACACTCGTCTCCTCGCTCTTCGTGGCGGTAGTTGTGAAAATAAGCATAGTTGTGGGAGCTGATCTCGGCCAGCGGGCTAGAGTTTGGGCTCTGCAAGCGGGTGCTTGCTAATGGTCGGTGACACAACCATATCTGGTTCCTCAAAGTCTGTAGGAAGAAGGGCATAACGAGACGGGTGAGATCTAGGAGTCCAGATATGTGCGGATGTACTTCTCTCAATTTGCTTCAACCCCTCCGCCTTAGGATTAGGATGTGCGATCACTAACGAGTTTGGTGGTGCGAGACCAAATCTGATGCCTATTCGCAAGGCCTTAATCTAGCATGTTAGTGGAAGGGTCCATTTTGACAGCGGTACAAGGGTTAAACATTTTGCTCGTGGTGAGTAGAGGTTGGTATATCATGGCGGCTCTAAGTGTTATTCTTGCCTAGATTTAGGGCGCCATCTCGGTCCCAAGATCTCTAGGGTGCTCAACGAGAGGGCTACTGAGAGTGGTAATGTATACGACATTGACATGAAAGAACTTCGTAGGGACTGCCTTGCCTCCATTGATGATGTTCTCTCCTCTCCCCCTTCCGGTACTGTGTGGAGTCCTACGAGTGAAGGTTCGGAAAAGGCAGGTCTTGTGACATGGTATGTAGGTTTTTGTTTGCAAGCCTTTTTAGGCTACCTTCTAAGCAATGTCATACAACTTGGACTAGGAGGCAACCTTCTGAAGGAGGAGTCCATTGGTTACTGTGTTCTTGGTATGTGCATGTGGTGTGCATGTGTAGTTTATCTTGAGGAATCAAAGGAAGGTTGAAAGGATCAAAGAGGTCATCCATAGGGGTGGCAACTAGCTCACAAGATCAAAATAACCACACGTAGATGGAGATGTATTTTGAAGTTTGCAATCATTGGGACGTGGGGGTGTGCTAATCTCCATGGGATAGACCTAGAGGCAAACTTTTTCCCGCACACCACACAGTCCTTATGTTAAAATTTGGATGAAACCTACTCCCCGAGCGCCACTCTGGGGTCACCTTCTTCCTCTCAATCCTCACATGCAAGGGAAATGCCTCGATCCACTAGTGGTACCCTTGAAGGCATTCACCAAACCTTCACAAACTTGTTCGGAGCCACTCCACACCTTGGAGGCTCCCTAATCATTCCCAAATTCCAATACACACATGGGATAGCTCCCGGTCTAACTCCTTCCATCTAGGGTGCCCAAACTCCCAAGATTAACAAGATCCACAAATGAAAACAAGGGGATATCAATTTTCCATGGGTGAATTGATAGATTTGGGTCTCCTCTGTCTATTTCCCTAAAAGATCAAAAAGATATGCACACTAGGGAGGGAGCATCCGATTATTTAAGCTTTTCAATAATGGAGAAGAGAGGAATGGAGTCGTCCACTACTTCGTGGAAAAAAATAAGGTGGGATCAAATATCTAACCGTTACTGCAAGGCCTACAGTAACCGGAGCTCCTCGGAGGTTCCGGGGGTGGGTGGGGATGGGGTGGGAGAGGTTTTGGGAAGAACCTTCGGGCTATCTCGCGGCAACACAAATTTATATCGATATGTGCAACCTTTTTTATGTGGTGTACGGAGGATGGTTTGAGGTTCTCATCCCAGAAGGCACCCGGGAACTCCAGGCTACATAGGGGGCAAAAAAAAGTTGCACCAAGGTTTATCTTACTCGGTTTTCACGCCATCACCACAACAGCACCAGTGGTTGTTTCACATCACGGTTCATCAACATCCACATGTGAGTACTCTATTACATCTAATAGTATATATCTTATGTAAATTTAAATTTTATCATTAGATTTGTAGTTATGGTTTTGCATCATATAAATTGCTTACTAGTAGTGTAATTATGAGTTGGAGGCTAGTTTTGTATATTGTAGTAGTAACTTTTTCTTGTAAAACAGGGAGGTGATCCACGGTTTTGTTCCTTCATTTTATTAATTAACTAATCGTTAAATTAATTACATGAAAGAAAAACAGATGTGCTAAAAAGTGTAACATTACAGACTTTTTTGGACATGGGAGCTTTTACAAGCCAAACACATTTGACGTATTCTTCGTCATTCTTCGTGATCAGATTTAGGGCTCCTTTAATTCATAGGATCTTCAAAGGATTGAAATTCTATGAATTTTTTAGAGGCCATTTGATTCATAGTATCATATCTCATAGAAAATAATCTCATAAATTTAATATTGTGAATTTCATTGGAAAAGTAGCATAAGGTTAGACCTCATGGGAAATTTCTTCACCACAAACAAAGAGAATTTCTCTTCCCATAAGATTCAAGATGCCAGGACATCCTAATCTACATGATCCCTATTCTTATACTTTTCCTACTACAAATTGAAGGATCCCTTACATTTCTTGTATTCCTCCGGCCTGCACCAGCTCCTCTTGCTGGGGGAGGAAAAGTTGTCAGCCTCTTATGCTATCATTATAATCTCCTTATATTCGAAAAGGGGGAACTCCCCAGCATCTATTTATGCATATGGATTTTATTAATTTATTTAGCATAGTATTTAGTACAACTCACATATCACAAAGTGTTGCTCCATGAATCAACCACTCAAACATACAGAGACAAGCCATCTAAGATGTGAAATCATAAATCTATCCTACTAACTGGCCGCCAATCGAACTGGTTGCACAAATCCAGTGCTACCATTTACAAGTTGCACCCAGAAACCATGTCCTTCATTTGATCCTCCTGCTAGAGACAAGACCACGTACGGATTCAATGTGTAGCCCGCGAGATAACCTGAACTAAAGAAGAAGCATATGGTTTTTAAAAAATAAAGTCATTCCTCGTGTTCCATATTGCCCATAATAAAGCACAGGGGCCCACTCAAATATGGACTTTATCTTTCTCGCACACACCATTTAACCAATTCAAACAAATTTGTTATATTAGTTGGAGGTGCAATATTAAAATTCATATGGACAATACGCCAAACAATTTGGGCAAGAGGACACTCAAAAAATAAGTGTTGAATTGTTTCATTTTTATCACAAAAGCAACACTTTGTATTACCCTGTCAATTCCTTTTGACAAGATTGTCTTTAGTTAAAATAACTTTACTATGCAACAACCACATAAAAATTCTAATTTGTAGTGGTACCTTCATTTTCAAAATGTATTTGCGTAAGTAAATTGTATGACCTTTCATATACTCCAAATACATGGACCTGACCGTGAACATACCTGATGCCGTTAGATTCCACACAATACATCAATGTCATCATTTAAATGAATATTCATCAACCTTCGAACCAAATGTAACCACATTTCTCATTTGTTCTCGGTTAGAGTCCGTCTAAATACAACATTTAACGGATTATTGGATAAGACATGTGCTACCGAAACATCTTTGTGTTGGACAGCATTACACAATAATGGATACTCTTGAGCTAGAGGAGTATCCCAAATCAAGTATCTTCCCAAAATCTCATTTGTAAGCTGTTTCCAACCTTAAAATAACCTCTGCTGGAAAAATCATCTTTAATTCTTAGCAAACCTTTTTCAAAATGGAGAGTTATATGAGTCTCGCTTCACTTGAGCTAAAGTTTTTTAGTGTAAGTACTTATTCTTTATAGTCTACTCTTGCCTATTTGTAGGGGAGTGGTGTTTTGGCATCCGGGAGCATATGCTTCATGTTTTTAAACTTTATTTTAAATACACTTTTAAAATGTTGAAAAATTCGAATATAAAATTTAGTGGGTACATCTCAAAATTTACACGTTTAAAATGTGGTTCCACAGAAAATCGACATTTTGAGTATCATCTATAAAAAAGACAAATTTTGCTGTCAAAAAAGGCCGTGTACGAGACGTTTTGTTTGTATTTTCACACAAGTCACAAAAATTTCGGTTTTTCGCAAAACATGGTGTGCGCATGTAAAATGTCGGTACGTAAGCGGGAAAATTTTTGTTCGGATTTTTTTAACATTTTAAAATGTTTTTCCGGTGGCAGGAGCATATACTCCCATGTGCCGAATTGAATTTTTATGTTTGTAGCATCATTATAAATTTATAATCATTAGCATCTGGATCAAAGAACTTGGTAAAATTTCCCAAACAAATCAAGCTACCAAACATTCAGAGAATAAATGATTTCTAGATTCTACTTCCTCCTATCATGTTTAATCGACACAGAACCGTGCCTAAGTGCATGTTCGTGAGGCTACTCTCCGCCACTTCAGATTCTCTAACTTGCCTTAGCCAAGGCAGAGATGAACAGTACCTCTGACTTAGGCTCTTTTTCTACCTATGGATTCAAATCTGACGGTTCAGATTAGTCGCTACAGTACAATGAACAGTTCCAGTGAGCAGTGCCCGCTACAGCGTCGTCGCTACAGTAAAATGCATGTGCTGCTGACTGAATTGATCTGGGTTCTTCAATTTTGATCTGGCGGTTGTGATGGCAAGTTAGAGTACTGTAGCTCCATGACTTGTCTTCAGCAAGTTAGAGAATCCGCGCCGACTCTCCGCGTGGATTAAAGACGATCGGAGGTAGTAGATCTTTGCAGATTGCATCCAATTCTCGTAGTGTAATGATTGGCCAAAGGCTTATCTCGGCGCAACAATTATTTACAATATATAATCTTGTTGAGTACCCAGCCTCCTGAGCTACTCCCGCGCGCGCTTTCTTGGCCGTAGGATCGTGGCCGTGAACGGTTAGGATTGCATGTTTGGAAAGAACGAGTTGACTTACAACTACCCGGATTATATCTCTGGCGTGGCTGACATCTCGGCCCGCATTTTAGGTGTAGTGTTGTTCGTGGGGGTATATTGCGTCCGGTAAAAAAAAATAGTGTCAAAACCTATCCTTTCTCTTCTTCCTCTTGGCCCGTCTCTATCCTCTGATCCTCTCCCCCAATCTCCTCCGCCGCCACGCGCCGACCATGCCCCGGCGAAAGCTAACCGTCGCCCCCCTCGCCGGAGGTCGCGCGCTGGTTCCCCCACCGATGGCCGCTCGCCGGTCCCCCGGCCGGCATACGCGCGTCGTCCACCCCACCGGCAACCGCGCCCACCACCCCGGATCAGCTCCATTCTCCACTAAAGTCCCGGTGAGCACGTCTTCCTAATCATGTGTAGATTTCTTTTTGGTGCTTGATGCTAAAATTATGTCTAAATTTTCTGTTCAAGTGGTCTACTGTGCGTGGAGCCCTGGACCAAGCGTCCGATGGCGCTTACCTGGAGTGAGGAGACCTACGAAGGCTCGGAATTGTTGCTACCGGTGGACATGCTATGGAGAAGACAGGGAGTGGACGCTCTGCCGAGGGATCATGATGAAGCAGATTTGAAGAAGCATATTTTCAGTGGTGTACCGATGGCCAGTACGCCTTGCACCTGCTCGACAAAATGGGCGGCCTACTGTGCTAGAGTGCTATTCAGACGCTGTTCGTGTCTCGTGAGTCGTGAGTCCAGACCCTGGTGAGCCAGTCAGGTGGAGAAGGCATTCACCGTTGTGTGTGCTGGGCGAGTACATGGTGTACATTGACAGATAGACGACCACTATCTGTTGTGCCCATACCTGCTCAACGTAATGCACAGGCTCCTCCTGGAGCTTTTCCTTGCTAACTTTGTTGGCCAGCATTGTGGTGTTTTATCACAGGTATGTGGTTTAGTGGTTTATGCGATAGTGATATCTTCCTCCAAAGCACTCGATTAAACTTGAGAGGAATGCTTGTACATCTAATTTGGTTGCCTAATTTGCAGTGACAAGAATATTTATTTTCTGTGTTGTTCCCTTTCTTGCTCCATACATATAACATCTCCGATCGTTACCTCCTGCAGGAAAATTGGATGTGGTTCATACGTCAGAGTTGGTGTACAAGGTCATTTATATCTATTTGTAGAGAGCAATGAAGCTTTTCGATGTCGACTATTCTTTGAGGTGGAAATATCTCCGAGCATAACTAAGCTGGTATATTTAGCAACCATGATATACAATAAATATTTCTTGAGGTAGAAATATGTCGTACCATTTTCTTGAAAAGATTCCCGATACACATCCGCCAGCTTTTATCTGGTTGGCTTTGGCAAATATATAATGCTTAGAAAATCTACAAATCCTACTTAAATCATAATCAAAGATTCAAAATTGTTGTTCTCCATTATGGTTAGAATAGGTTGAATCGTCATCAAATTCTAATTTGTTGCAGATAGGGAAAGGAGAATTGACTTTTATTTTTTATTTTTAAGTTATCGTATTCATTACATGTGCTAATTTTAATCTTGATTCAGTTGCAAGTCATTTACATGCTGATATGGTGTGTGTTCGAATTTAATCTTGATTTTCCATGTAGATATGACATCTAGTCAGGTCACATGGCCTCACAATCTCACATGCTTTGACTGGTCGGCGGCGCGGCGGTGCACGTGCAGAGCGAGATCGATGCGAGAGTATATGGCTGCCTGGTTTCATTGACTAGCAGCTGTCGACTGCACGCGTGAATCTTGAGAAAAGCTGCACGTGGTGCGGTGGTAGCAGCTGTACGCGACCTCGGATCGTCCCCACGGATTGCAAGTCCGCTCTTCCTCATCGCTGTTTGATTTGCGCACGAGTTATAATTTTGCTCCCACGGCACGTGGGATCTTCGTGCTCGCTAAACGGAGTCGAGGCAAAAGTATGATGCTTTTCTCCTCCGCAAAAAGAAAAAAAATGATATGATGCATTCCAATCCCAATGGACTCAAGTTGGTTAATTACTGGTTACCCTAGATCTTCAAAAATATTCTACTAGCTGCCACCTCTCTATCCAATCCCTTATCTAGAGGATTTTTTGTTGTTGTCTTACTCCTCTAAATCGGATCTAGTCCAACCCCCCAACCAGTGTATATAGAGTAAAATATGCATTCATCTGCCACCCGACCCCTAAATAAACTCGTCTTGCTGGAGAAAAACCTTGCCCTCCACCCTGCACTGACGTTCTCCCTGCCCGCACCGCAATGTCTCTGGCGACGATCAATAGCCCGTGCCCGACACCCCGCAGCCTCTATCACCCACCCAACCCACTCGGCTTCGCTCGCGTAGAATCGACCAGTAGCTTCGATGCCGTCGCCGCGTCAATTTGTTCAAAAGGGATCCGCAGCGAGCTGTACCTTTTGCAAAACAGAGCTGATAGAGGATGAACATATTGTAGAAAGGCTGCGATGGAGTTAGGTGACGTTGGAATCAAAGGAAGCCGGCGAAATCCCGGGCGACCATCTTCGGCAGCGGCGAGCTTGGTGTGCAAATAATGACCGAGGTTGGATTGGAACCTTAGTCCTCCGAGCCCCGCTGGCTGTCTTTCAACCAAAATGCAAGTGCTCTGTCTCTCACCGGTGAGACTGCCTATTCCTCTCCCGATTTGGTGTCGATGCCCCCGATCGAAGCCCTTAGTATAGGATCCTTTCGGGCGCGCCGACGCTTTTATGGGGCTCCAGAACATGCCGGCCTTTTTTGGGAAGCGCCGGTGTGAACGTTTTCTCTCACTAGAATCGTAATAGAGCTCTTGGAAGCCCTATTGAGAGCGCCGGTGGAGATGCTCTCCGTATCTTTTTAGCACACAAACCCTTTTAATTACACAAACATATCTAGCAAGGAAAAACATGGCCACATAACAAATGTGACAGACACAGCTCCGATGCAAGACAATTCAATCAGAGCACTGGTGTCAGTCCTGAACACAATACGTGCGCACTTGTGCTTTACCATGTGAAGTTTATGGTCATCATCACCGACACCATGAATCATCTCTATGCCAGTGAGGACAGCAAACTGCTCATAGATTGGCCCTTGTGCTTCAAACGACCTAGCGATAAGAAACTTGCCATCGCCCAGGTGTACAAGCTTTGGGACTATCTATTGGATTCCACACTTCTCCCTCAGGCGGGTTCAGATCTTGCCAGTTTTGCGGCTCCGCGGGCGTTCCTCCATGACGCATGGCAGAGCGCTCAACAGGGCGCACAGGTGGTTGGGGCTTGTGGGTAAGAAGCCAAACCACAGCTTGAACTCAGGTACGTACTGGTCTCTCCCATGAAAGGGCATCTTCCATTCCCCAAGGCGACTCCATATCTCCGAGAAATGTGCCATCTCGAAACTGTAGGTGCCGATGCCATGATCGCATGACACATAGATGGTGGAGCAGCCATTGCGGTGGACCATGGTCGTGAAGGAGGTAATCGAGGAGGGTTCATACCCAGGTTGACGGACAAAGGGAGGCGGTGGAAGAAATCGCCAGCGCCAGGGCGGCATGAAGCATCCGAATATGGGCATGGGCTCGAGGACCTCGAAGCATCGAGACGCGGACTTCCCAGGGCACCTGTCCAGGACGTACATGCTGTCTTCGCCGTCGGCACGGCCGGGATGCGCGACGGAGAGGCACATTGGTTTGACTCCCTTGGGCGAGTTCATTCAGGCCATGCTGACGAGACCATTTTCGTCGGCGTCGCACAGATCGGCCTCGTCGATCGGATTGGCGTAGAGCAGCCTACCTTCGCTGCCGGCGCGCGGGCTGAAGAGAGCGACCATGTCCAAGGCAGCTGCATTGAAGTTCATGCTTGGGCTCGGCAGCTGCAGGATCTCCGCCGCTGGGAAAGGTGTTTCCTTCTCGGCTGCTTCATCCGCTGCTTCGATTGCTGCTCTTGCTGACCCGTAGAAGAATTGATCATAAGGATCGATGCGGCGCAGCGAATAAACGCGTGTGTACCAGTTCCGCGTCACCAGATTCACAAACCGCCTGTTCATCTTCGTCTCTGAACTTCCTTATCAACAAGCCTTGTCGATTGGGGCGGCGGCGGAGAGCCGGAGACTGGGGTATACAAGTTTATCGACCCTTAAAATGCAACAAACTGAAAGTGTACGCTGCTAATGGGCCGGCCTATTAGGCAATCTCCTGTTGGATAATAGCATGCATGCAGGAGCAGTCTAGACCGTAAAGAACTGGGCCTGAGACCAAATCACTCTGGCCGCCTAACTACCAGACCAACTCGGCCATCTCAACGAAGCTCAAAACAAAACAAAAAAACTCGGCCATCTCAACTATTGATGATGAAAATGAAATTACAGCCATTACTACGGCATATAACATGCTTATGAGGATAATCGCGAACACGGCGCATGATTTATTACCTGTTTATCGTCAGATGCATCGTCTTCTTTTCGCAACTAACTACTCCACGTCCCACAAAGTGTTTCCCAAAGAGACTTGGGGCGCGCCGGACAAAAAAATATTTCCAACCGTGCCCCAAAGTCTCTTTTTATCCGGCGCAGTCCAATATGGTGTCTGGCGCCCTGAGCTCGTCTCCGCTACACATGGATGCTCCGGGCACGCCGGACAAGCAGCGGGGCGAGGAGTCACGGGACCGATCGTCATCGGCACATTCTGGTTTAACCTAGCGTCGCCTACCTCGCCAATAACTTCCGTCGCGAGGGGCGACGGTGGCAGCGCGCGGCGAAGCGTCTCATCGCGCCTAGCTCTGCGTGCCGGCGTTAATGAGTGTCACCGCTCCCCGCCTCCCTCGGCCTATAAAAGGGACGCTTTCTCGTCGTCTCTCACACACAAACCCTAGAGGCCTCTCTCACGACCCTAGCCCCACACCATCTCAAGAGTCGACGCCATGGCTGGTAGAGGCGGAGGCCGAGCTCGTGGTCGTGGTCGTGGCCGCGGCAGAGCTGCACGCTCGCCGTCGCCTGCGACGCCGTCGTCTTCGTCATCGGACCTGCAGGAGGAGGAGCATGAGGTGTTCATTCGAGTTCGACGTCGTCCTCAAGGGCAACGCACTCGGCATCCGAGAGGCTGCGGACAGGATTCACAGCGACCCGTCGCCGGCAATGGCGGCCTCGCTGCATCTGCGGGAGGCTGCTGCCTGCGGTCGGTGGCCGGTGGAGGTGCTCTTCGACACCGGCTAGGAGAAGTTCGCGTGCTACCACGACCTCGAAGTCGGTTGCGTGCTCACATTCTCCTACCTTGGCGAGGGGGATATGAGCGTCAAGGTGTTCGACGAGACGCGCTGCCGCGACACTACCACGATGACACCGATGAGGAGGACGACAGCGTGTTGTTTCTTCACAGCGAAAATATGCACGCATGTTTTTCGATGTTCTTACTCGAAAAGATCAACAGGCTATCATCAACAGTTGGATTTTCCAGTTTGGGTGACTGGAAGTGCCTGGGAGTGTTCTTTCTTGGCGACACACGAAATCTACGATGCCAACACTAGTTAGGTTTCTCATTTTCCAATATTTTAATTTGTGTTAACCATGGTTCAAACTATGCATTAGTTTGTGGAAACCATGTTCCAAACTATGTCTTAGTTTGTGTAAACCATATTCGAAATTATGTATTAGTTTGTGCAATGTTTCTTCTCTCTATTAAAATAAAAATGCAAAAGGAATAAAAAAGAGTATTTTAATGTTAAAAAAAGCTTGGGGGCGGCGTTTGGGAGACGCGGCTGGAAAACGACGTCCCACAAACGCGGCACGAACAAAACACGTACCCCAAATGATCGATCCGGCGCCGTTTGGGGGACGCGGCTGGAGATGCTCTTATGTATGATCATTTCCTGTTTATGTATTTTTTTTCTCGACTTCTATTTGTGCAGCGTATTGACTAGCATCTGATCCTCAACCTGCTTTTAGTTTGTCTTTGGAATAATGTGAGCCCTACACTTCAAAAATAATTTAACGTCTCAGACCAATATTATCTAGAAACCAGTAGGAGCTTCCTTATTTCCGATAAATACATAGATAGAAAACATGTATGTTTTTTAGCGGAAAGAAAACGTAATATGCTAAATGAAAGATATCTAAAAACAATGAAAGGTATCAGAAACAAAAATGAAAGATATAAAAAACAATAGTAAATGAAATATATCCAATCTCCACACTAGACATAAGATATCAAAAACAATAGTGAATGCTTACTATATGACATAAGAATACTATGTGCCTTGTTTTTTTATTTTTTGATTTTTTAAAATTTTATGCCCATTTGAATCTTGGTCAAATCCTAGTTTTGAACATAGTTTAAACAAGTTTAAATCATGAATATGAAAAATTAAGCATCTATATATCCTTCTTAGTCACTCCAAAATGTAGCTCTTGGGAGGGTTTTGAAATTTCCATGTTTGAAACCAAAACCACTTCTCTTCATGCATGCTTGACTTCATAAACAAAGTTTAGGGTTAGGGGTAGATATATACATGATTTTCTGGTTTGAATATGTCTAGACCTTGTTTATCAACAGATAGCAACATATATATATGACATAAGAATGTTATGTTCCTTTGGTTTTTCATTCTTTTGATTTTTTGAATTCTATGCCCATTTGAATCTTTTGGTCAAATCTAGGTTTGACCAAGATTTAAACAAGTTTAAAACATGAAAATAAAAAGGCTTGTATATCCTTCTTAGTCACTCTAAACTGAAGTTTTTGGGAGGTTTTTGAAATTTCCATGTTTGAAACCCATCTCTTCATGCTAGACTTCATATATAAGACAATTTAATTAGGGGTTAGGGGTAGATACATGATTTGTCTGGTTTGAATATGTCCAAACCTTGCTTGTTTATCAACTTGAATGCTTACTATATGACATAAGAATGCTTACCATATGTTTGACTTTTAAAAGCATATAGTCTTCTTATGTCATATAGAATAACATTCAAAAGTTTTTCTTTGAGAGTGTCATGCATTCAAAAGTTGATAAATAAATTTGGACATATTCAAACAGGACAAATCATGTATCTACTGTCCTAAACTTCTTATGAAGTCAAGCATGAAGAAGTGCTTTTTGGGTTTCAACATGAAAATTTCACAAACCTCCAAAGCTTCATTTCGTGACTAAAAGGATTGCTTACCTTTTCATTTCATTTTTAAACTTGTTTAAATCTTGATCAAATCTAGGATTTGACCAAGATTCAAATGGGCATAAAAATCAGGAAAAAATCAAAAAAATGAAAAAACAAAGCACATATATAGCCTTCTTATGTCATATATATAGTAAGCATTCAATTAAGTTGATAATTAAACAAGGTCTATACATATTAAACCAGAAAAAAGCATGTATCTACCCATGCATAACCCTATACTTTTGTCTTATGACGACGTCGAGGATGAAAGTGGATTTGGGTTTTAAACATGGAAATTTCAAAAACCTCCCAAAACATGTATATATCTACCCTAACCCTAATCTTTGTCTTATGAAGCCAAGCATGAAGAGAAGTGATTTTGGGTTTCAAACATGGAAATTTCAAAAACCTCCCAAAAGCTTCATTTTAGAGAGACTAAGAAAGATCCATGCTTACCTTTTCATTGCCATGTTTTAAACTTGTTTTAACCTTGGTCAAACCTAGTATTTGACCAAGATTCAAATGGGCGTAAAAGTTCAGAAAAAGTCAAAAAATGAAAAACCAAAGCACACATATACATAGCCTTCTTATGTCATATAGTAAGCATTCAAGTTGATAAACAAGTCTAGACATATTCAAACAGAAAAATCATGTATCTACACACCTAACCATAAACTCTGTCTTAAGTGGTTTTGGGTTTCAAACATGGAAATTTCACAAACCTCCCAAAAGCTTCATTTTACAGTGACTAATTAAGGAGGATCCATGCTTACCTTTTGGCTTAAACGTTTGAAACCAAAAGCCACTTCTCTTCATGCATGCTTGACTTCATAAGAAGAGAGTTTAGCTAGGGCGTTAGGGGTAGATACATGATTTTCTGGTTGAATATGTCTAGACCTGGTTTATCAACAATTGATTGTTTACTATATGACATAAAAACTATGTGCCTTGGTTTTTAATTTTTCTGTTTTTTTTTGAATTTTATGCCATATATTTGAATCTTGGTCAAATCCTAGGTTTGACCAAGATTTAAACAAGTTTAAAACATGAACATGAAAGGGAAGCATGTATATATCCTTCTTAGTCACTCTAAAATGAAAAGCTTTTGGGATTTTTTGCAATTTCCATGTTTGAAACTAAAACTTTCTCTTCATGCTTGACTTAATTTATATAAGACATAGTTTAGTGGTTAGGGGTAGATACATGATTTGTATGGTTTGATATGTCTAGACCTTGTTTATCAACTTTAATGCTTACTATATGACATAAGATGACTATATGATTTGGTTTTTCATTTTTTGTTTTTATTTTTATGCCCATTTGAATCTTGGTCAAATCCTAGGTTTGACCAAGATTTAGACAAGTTTAACACGTGAAAACGAATAAGTAAGCCTGGATCCTTCTTAGTCACTCAAAAATGTACCAATCGATAGATGTGTTAACTTTGCTTCATGGAAATAATAATGTCATGTAAATGAGTTAACTTGGATTTCCTACCCTTGAATCCATATATAGGAAACTTTGTTCTAATGCACTATAATAATCAATGGCTTTTACAACATTCTGTCACTTCGTGTGGTGCTTGCGTGAGGTCCACACTTGAGTGAGCACAAATCACGTGCAATGATGCATCTCCGATATCTTCTTTGTCAAGAAGGCGCATCATGATGCGTATTGAAAATCTGTGGGTCATGGATCCTTCTTAGTCACTCTAAAATGAAGCTTTTGGGAGGTTCTTGAAATTTCCATGTTTGAAACCCAAATCTCTTCATGATTGACTTCATAAGACATAGTTTAATTAGAGTTTTAGGGGTAGATATATACATGATTTTTAAGTTGAATATGTCTAGACCTTGTTTATCAACTTGAATGCTTACTATACATATGACATAAGAATGCTATGTGCTTTGGTTTTTCATTCTTTTGATTTTCTGAATTTTAGGGCCATTTAAATCTTGGTCAAATCCTTGGTTTGACCAAGATTAACCTGTTTATTTATGAAAATGAAAAGGAAGAGATTGTATCCTTCTTAGTCACTCTAAAATGAAGCTTTTGGGATGTTCTTGAAATTTCAATGTTTAAAACCCAAGCGACTTCTCTTCATGCTAGACTTCATAAGATCGACGGGGGTAGATACATGATTTGTCTGGTTTGGATATATCTAGACCTTGTTTATCAACTTGATTGCTTACGATATGACATAAGAAGACTATGTGATTTGGTTTTTCATTTTTCTGATTTTTTTGAATTTTGTGCCTTTGTATCTTCGTCAAATCCTAGGTTTGACCAAGATAATTAAACAAGTTTAAAACATGAAAATGTAAGGAAGCATGTATCCTTCTTAGTGACTCTAAAGCACACGTCCGTTGGGAACCCCAAGAGGGGTATGATGCGCACGATGTGGAAGTTTTCCCTCAGAAAGAAACCAAGGTTGATCGAACCCGAGGAGGAGCCAAGAAGCACGTTGAAGGTTGATGGTGTGAAATATGATGCGGCGCAACGGGATTAGTAGCGGAACTACACAACACAACCCAAGTACTTTAACGAAGCAGTGAGGTTGTCAATCTCACCGACTTGCTGTAACAAAGGATTAAACGTATCAGTGGAAGATGTTTGCAAGAAAACGGTAAACACAATTGCGATGGATTGTATGCTATGTAAAAGAATAGGACCGGGGTCCACATTCACTAGAAGTGTCTCTCCCATAAGATAAAAGCATGTTGGGTGAACAAATTACAATCGGGCAATTGACAAATAGAGAAAGGCATAATGCATATACATGATATGATAAATATAGTGATTTAATCAGGACATTACGACAAAGTACATAGACCGCCATCCAAGCATCTATGCCTAAAAGTCCACCTTCGAGTTATCATCCGAACCCCATTCGGTATTAAGTTGCTAAGCAACGACAGATAATTGCAGTAAGTATGGTGCGTAATGTAGTCGACACTACATTCTTAGACATAGCATCAATGTTTTATCCCTAGTGGCAACGACACATCACAACCTTAGAACCTCCTCTGTCACGATCCTAGGTGTCAATGAAGGCATGAACCCACTATCGAGCATAAATACCCCTCTTGGAGTTAAGAGCAAAAAACTTGGCCAGAGCCTCTACTAATAACGGAGAGCATGTAAGATCATAAACAACACATAAACAATAGATTGATAATCACCATTATCATAGTACTCTCTATCCATCGGATCCCGACAAACACAACATATAGAATTACATATAGATGATCTTGATCATGTTGACTAGATCCAATAATGAAGCACAACAAGGAGAAGACGACCATCTAGCTGCTGCTATGGACCCATAGTCCAGGGGGTGAACTACTCACTCATCACTCCGGAGCGACCATGGCGGTGTAGAGATCCTCACAGGAGATGAATCCTCTCCCGGCCGAGTGCGGAGAAGCGATCTCTGAATCCCGAGAGATGGGATTCGCGGCGGCGACACATCTCTGGAAGGTTTTCCGTATCGTGGCTCTCGATACTGGGGTTTCGCGATGGAGACTTTAAGTAGGCGGAAGGGAGCGCGAGGGCTGCGAGGAGCCGGAGGTAGGGCCGCGTGGCAGGGCTTGGGCACGCCGCCACTGTCCCCACAGCTGCTCGTGGCCCCACTTCGTTATCTCTTCGGTCTTCAGGAAGCTCGTGCAAAAATAGGACCCTGGGTGAAGAGTTTAGATCAATTAAAAAGAATGTTCCTTACTAGGATTTACGAAACCAAAAGCAATGAGGAAACTTGATATTTGGCTCTTAGCATCTTGTTAATAGGTTAGTTCAGGAAAATGCATAAATATGACATATAATGTGCATAAAACATGTAGGTATCATCAATAAAGTAGCATGGAACATAAGAAATTATCGTTACGTTGGAGACGTATCAGCATCCCCAAGCTTAGTTCTGCTCGTCCCGAGCAGGTAAAACGATAACAAAGATAATTTCCGAAGTGACATGCCATCATAATCTTGATCATACTATTTGTAAACATATGTAATGAATCCAGCTCGAAACAAAGGTAATGACATGAGTAAACAAGTGAATCATATGACAAAGACTTTTCATGAATAGTACTTCAAGACAAGCATCAATAAGTCTTGCATAAGGGTTAACTCATAAAGCAATAAATCAAAGTAAAGGTGTTGAAGCAACACAAAGGAAGATTAAGTTTCAGCGGTTGCTTTCAACTTATAACATGTGGATATTGTCAACATAAAGTAATATAACAAGTGCAATATGCAAGTATGTAGGAATCAGTGCACAATTCACACAAGTGTTTGCTTCTTAAGGTGGAAGGAGATAGGTAAAGTGACTCAATAATAAAGTAAAAGAATGGTCCTTCAAAGAGAGCATCGATTGCTGTATTTGTGCTAGAGCTTTTATTTTTGAAAACATGAAACAATTTTATTCGACGGTAGTAATAAAGCATATGAGTTATGTAAATTATATCTTACAAGTTGCAAACCTCATGCATAGTATACTAATAGTGCCATACCTAGGTCCTACTTAGCTACCGGATCTTTGCATGCATGTTTCAGCCAAGTGTCCTGAGGGGTACCTCCATACTTTGTACAAGGTCTAAGGAGAAAGCTGCGCATTTTGGATTTCTCGCTTTTTGATTATTCTCAACTTAGACATCCATGCCGGGACAACATGGACAACAGAGATAATGGACTCCTCTTTAATGCATAAGCATATAGCAATGATTATTATTCTCATATGAGATTGAGGATATGTCCAAAGCTGAAACTTCAACCATGATTCATGGCTTTAGTTAGCGGCCCAATGTTCTTCTCTAACAGTTTTGCATGCTCCAACCACTAAAAATGATAGATCCTTCAGTCAAGACGGACATGCATAGCAACTCACATGATATTCAACAATAGTTGATGGCGTTCCCAGAAGCATGGTTATCGCACAACAAGCAACTTAATAAAAGATAAAGTGCATAAGTACATATTCAATACTACGATAGTTTTAAGGCTATTTTGTCCCATGAGCTATATATTGCAAAGGTGAATGATGGAATTTTAAGGTAGCACTCAAGCAATTTACTTTGGAATGGCGGAGAAATACCATGTAGTAGGTATGGTGGACACAAATGGCATAGTAGTTGGCTCAAGGATTTTGGATGCAAAGTATTCCCTCTCGATACAAGGTTTAGGCTAGCAAGGTTATTTGAAGCAAACTCAAGGATGAAGCCAGGTGCAACAAAACTCACATAAAAGACATATTGTAAACATTATAAGACTCTACACCGTCTTCCTTGTTGTTCAAAACTCAATACTAGATATTATCTAGACCTTAGAGAAACCAAATATGCAAATCACATTTTAGCAAGCTCTATGTGTTCTTCATTAATGGGTGCAAAGCATATGATGCAAGAGCTTAAACATGAGCACAACAATTGCAAAGTATCACATTATCCAAGACATTTTAGAATTACTACATGTAGCATTTTTCCAATTCCAACCATATAACAATTTAACGAAGAAGAAATTATCACCAGAATTTGACCAAGCCAGGGGTGGGCCGCGATCAAGATGGACTTGAAGATATACATATAGAAGAGATATGTGAATCTTATTTACCAAGTTTGGGCTGGCTAGCCCGTGTGTCTTAGTTTAGAAGTAGGATTTCTCGGTGCACGGTTTAGTGCACGCCCTTTAGAAAGAAAGTCCTTTGGACTATAAATATGTACCTAGGGTTTATGGAATAAGACAAACAACAACCAGCGTTCAACACAAACCAATCTCGGCGCATGCGCCAACTCCTTCGTCTCGAGGGTTCCCCCGGTAAGCACCATGCTGCCTAGTGCATCTCGCGATCTAGGCAGCACGAGCCTACCTAGTTGTTCATGCGTTGCTCGTACTGAAGCCTTTTTGATGGCGAGCAACGTGGTTATCGTAGACACGTTAGGGTTAGCATCGTTCTTAGCATCATATGCTCGCGTAGTGCAACCCTAGCCGTCCTTGTGCCTCATCATGGGTGCGGGGGCGCTGCTTCGTCTTTATTTAGTAGATCTGATCCGTTATGGTCGCTCTTGATTTATCAAGGATTAGTTTAACATCTCTGCAATAGTTAGGCCTTACAAAGGGTTGGAGGATCCGGCGGCATGCAGGGTTTTGCTGCCCCTAGACGGGACGTTCCAGGATCAACCTAGTGTTGGTTTTTAGGCCTTGTCTGGGAGCTGGCTTACGTTTACCGTGCGTGAGCGCGAGGCCCAGTCGTGGTAGGACGTTCAGGTTATGCGGTGAAAACCCTAGATCGTCGTAGATCTCATATGTCTTTATCTTGATCAAGCAGGACCACCATATATTCGGCCACCTTGGACGAATCATGGGTGGATCGGCTCCATGAGCCGATTCACGGGACACCTGTGAGCCGATCGAGGCTCGTATTTAACGTGTACGTGTGTGCCTGATAAGAAACTAAGCGAGGCATCATCCACCCCTGGCCGGGTATAGGTCAGGTGGCACGCCCTTGCGACCCGCACCGGCGCGCGACCGGGAGGCTTTGCGGGCCGTCGCCTACCGAGGGGCCAGGGCCAGCGCAGCCCTGAGTCATTCCACGGCTCTGGTGTTGGCCGGTCGACGCCCGCCGGTGGGTTTAGCTGTCAGCACATTACGGCTTTGCTTAGGTGGGACAATCTTCAACGACAACCATCTCGCCATCCACATCAGAGATGGAGCACCCCGGTCGAGTACGAGGATCGGAATGGCAAAGTCAGGGCCCTCCGTGAAGCCGACCTCATCGGCTCTTCCCACGACGCCCGCTCCCATGGCGTCAACACGGTCGATCTCAGCCACTCCATAAGGGAACCAGGGTTCTCGTTCGATGCCAATATGGCAGGGTTCGTGATTCACCATGACGGACAAAGCGGAAAGCAGCCATACTCATGGCAAGAAGAAAGACGAGGCCGCTCCACGTGACCGGCCCCTAGACGACGATAAACGGTACCTGGCCGAGGAGGAGGTGAGAAGCATGCGGTATCCACGCTCATTATCCGTGCATCTCCTCAGCAAATACGATCAGCCATACGACCGACGCCACCGCTACGGCGGAGGCGATCAAAGAAATCATCGGTCTGATGCAAACGGGAGGTATCGTCGGAACAACGACGGGTATGAACGGCGCGCCAGGGGGAGGTCAGAAGAGCAATACAACATGGACGAGCACTGGAACTGTCCCTTCTTCAGATACTGCTGGGATTCAGGAATGGGCCGATTACCAACAATCGGCAGCTGCCAAGATGCACACAACAAGGGGAAGGAGACGAACCGAGTTGCGGTGTTCAACGTCTAGGATCCTGAACGTGCCATCGAGATCAGCTCCTTGCAACCTCTAATCCCCACAGACGGCGCCAATTGACAAATGATTAACTTGTCAATGCCTACTGATTGTAGACTAGGGTTTTGCTAGAAGTAGAGGGCAAGTAGATCTCGAAGGTTTAGGCGAAAAGTGCTCGGCGATTATGAAAACTAGGGTTATGTTGACAGTAGATTCGATCCTTTCTTTGTCCCTCGACTCCCCCTTATATAGGAGGTGGAGCCGAGGGTTTCGTATTGTACAAGTTACAGAGTTCGGGACGGTTTCTAACTCGTCCCGCCAGATTACAAAATATACTTTCTATTACAACTCTAGCTTTCCTTAATATATCTTGGGCTCCCGAATCTTCTTATTCTTCGGATAGTGGGCCTTCAATAAATCCCGGGTACCATCTATGGCAGGCCCATTTGGGGTGCTATGTCGTGCCGAGATTTGCTTGAATCGTAGAGTCGGGGAAAATCTCTCCCGTTTATTTTTGTTCGAGAGCTTTTATTCACACTCTACATAAAATTCTATATTGTACGGGGATAATGGTAGTTGGGGCTAGTTCATATGACGGATCAGGGTACTGGTTAACTGCTCTAGTGGCAATACGCAAAAACCTACTTGAGCACGTCCCCGGACATGATCTCGGGATCTTTGAGTGTAAACTTGACAGTGCCGGCAAGGTCTTACCATTCGTGTCGAGTCCAGTCGATTGCTCGGAGTACCTAACGCGTCCGTTAGGATTTTTCTTGTATCTGTTGATACGGATAAAAATAGCAGAAGAGCGCAGTCTTTAGCGATGCCACGCCCACAGAACGGATCTGGGGTCTTACATTCGCCGCAAAATTTGCGGCATTCAGAAATTGATCGCAACCCAGGCGTTACGAGAATATATTGTCAGTGCTTTTAAGCCTTTGGAATAGCATTTTATTGAGTCATATTTATGACTTTATTTTGTCTTCCGGGAGTATATGTAGAGTTATTTGTGTAACTCGAAATATACTCACTTTTTTTCGATCAAATTCATCAGACACATGACAGCGGTCCCCGATGGGATAACCAGGAGCTACGGCTAAGAACTTGTGCTTGGGTGTAGGCTCCACAATTAGCATCCTTTGCCGCTATATTTATGATCCTTCTCGATATTGTTATATTTATCGGGTGCGCGACAGCGCTCCCGATGGGTAGTCCCCGAGGCTATGAACAAATTCTTGGATTTGGTCATAGGCTCGCCATTTCTATATTGTCATACTCGAAATTTTCTATTTTTCCGAAGTAGCCCCCGAGCATTTGGGCAAAAACTTATATTTGATCAAAGGCTCCAGAAGTATTCAAATTTTACCCTATCGCCATTCTCTTTTTATTTTCCTTGTCGACATATTTTCCCTTGTCGAATTCTCTTCATCTCTGTCAATAATTGGGATTTTATTTCTGCCTTGTGGGTCCACTATTCCCACCATGTTGACACGTCGTGCAAGTGGGGGACACACGTCCTCCGCTTTTCCTGGCGCACGTACGTTCTGTAACCTCGTCAATGTTGAAATACTAATTTGCCCTCGTTGCCACGTGGTAATCATCTCCTGCATTCTTTCTTCATCCAACGGTTCCATCGCTTCACCGCACCTCTATATAAAATCTCTCCTTCTTCTTCCTGAGAACACTTCCGCTCGCGCCCGTTCTCTGCTCTCTCTGCAAAATCTTCCTTGCGCTCCCTTTGCTGCTAAGCTCTTCTCTTGACTGCTGCTGGCCATTGCAATTGTTGATGCCACCGCGTCGCTTAACCAGGCATAGCACTCCTGAAATTCTTCCATAGCCGCAGAGATCTAGGAAGCGCGGAGTGGGAGAGGTCCAAGATCACAAACCAGGACCTGAATCTCTTGAAAAACTGGGAATCACCACGAAGCCCAAAGCGGTTTGCTTCCCGGTGAAGAAAGCTACCCAGCCCCTCAATGGGGAGTCGGGTAAGAGACACATGCGACCATCTCATCAGTGTTGCTCCCACCCCATCCATCCTTTCCTCAAATTGGATTACTCTGTAACTCTCGGTCTCCAGCTCACCACCTCACACCAAACTCAATCCTCCACATTTCTATTTTCATCACGCTTTGTGAAGCCTTCCTCGGCGTCTCACCCAATTGGGCGCTTTGGAACGCATTTTCTTCTGTGCATGATAGCTCTCCCAATGTAAGCACCTATAATATGGCGGCGTTATTCTTCTGTCGCTCCCTCTTGATTACTTCGACGTCCAAGCTCCCACGACTCCGTTCAAGGTTGGCGCAAGAGGTAGCCTGCATTCGCGAAACGATGGCTGCCTGGGATAATATTCTCTTTTGGCCAGTGCGAGAAAAATTGTTCGTCGCCGTTCTGGGATGCGAGGCTACCGAGGAAGAAGAACTGACTAGTCTGATGGCTCGCATCCATGAGTTGCAAAATACTCGCGCGGCAAAGAATTGTCGGGTATCCAGATTATAGTGTATTCCTTAAGAGTAGAGTTCAGCCTCTTCAAGCTCGCAAATTCCCTCTCTCTGGAAATATACTGGCAACGAAGACGTGGACCGGCTGTCGGTGGATTTGGAAGTCAAGGACCTGGAAGGCTTGTCCGAAAAATCACCTCCCTCAGCAAAAAAGATGCCATCCCTTCTTCTTGTCGCGTAAAACCATACAGCGCCACCCATGCGCTTCCTAAGGTAATCATTGTCGCGCAATTTTTTACTGCCTTTGCTTTTTTGCATTGTTTGCTCCGTTCTGATATCCTTCCCTCTTTTTGGACAGAATCATCCAAATCTTGTTTCACTTCCTCCTCTTCCTGAAGGTGGGGAAGTCGAAGAAAGGACCGTTATCTCTAATGATAACCAAGAGGCCTCCTCTTTTGTGAATGAACCCGCAGATTCTCGTAAATCTGCGGGATCTGCTGAAAAAGATGCTGCTTCTGAAGACACTACATCGGCCCAATCTCCTCCTCCTGCTGATTCTCCAAAGAATAAAAGGAAGAGGGGTGATGTCGAAGATTCCGGGACTTCTAAACCCGAAGAAGCTGCTCCTTTACCGCAAAAGGCAGCTTACGACCCATATCTTGCGAGTATCATCAGTTCGTAAGTTCCCTCTTTTATTTTCATATTCGAAGAATTTTTGCTTGCCTTGCTTTTTACACTGCCACCCTTTTGCAATAGTGATGATGACGAGGAAACGCCAGCTTTGGATGTGGCTGCTCGAACGAGTATGTCACATACCCTAGTCATTCAGAACCGCGAGTTGAAGGAGAGGAATCCTCGCCTCCTCAACAAAACATCGGCGCTTCTACTCCTCCTACGAGCCCCCGAGCCCCTTCACCGAAAAGGGCAAGGACGGAGATTGTCTCGGAGCCTACTCTCCAATTGAGTAGTTCTTCGAACCTTCTCATGGAAGATGTAAGTTCTTTACTTTTTTGTCAGTGTCTATGTTTTCTCTGTTTGCTTCTGTGCATCACCATATTTCTCATACCCCCATTTTCTCTTTATTTTCTCTTTTTGGTTAACAGCCTGTGATCAAGGATCTTCTTCGCATCGGTGCCCAATTTGTTGGGTACCGTGAATATGCGAATAAAGCTGAAGGTAATGATCTGCTCCTTCTTTTTGCCTCTGTTCTTTTGTTCCTTCTTTGTTGTCGAGATTTGTAACTATATTTATCTTCCATTGTAGAAAAACTGGCAGAAGCCAATGATCGTGCCAATACACTTGCTCAGCAATTAGAGCAAAGTGAAAAGGCTCGCAAAGAGGCTGAAGCTAGAGCAGAAGCTGACAAGGCCAAGGCTGACGCTGCTGGTGTCGAAGATCTTAGAAAAAGGCTTCACACCGCTGAAACTTCACTGAGCGATCACATGGCTGCCCAATCTGCTCGCGAGGAGGCGATCCGTAAGCGTTTAACGACGCAGAGTCGCCGCTTCGTAGGTAAGTACCACTCATTATTCTCTTGTATTTTCTTCTCTGCACTCGTTTGTTGCTCAATTTTTCTTTCTTGACAGCTAGAACAGCTCAAGAATTTCAACTTGATGAACCCGCCAATGATTCTCTTCTGGACGCCCTTTCACTCCTTGAAGTTCATGGATCAGAGGCACGCGGAGGCATCAGGCTAAAGCGGGGTTGTCGCGGCTTTTTCCTTATTTCTTCCCAAAGAAAGAGGAGCCCGCAACTTTCCTTGACCTCGCCAAGTGTTTCAATCCGTCTGAAGATCTTGGGTTAAGGGTGCGCCATGAGAATATGAAGATTGCCGTGGAAAATACTGTCGCCTTGGTTGCTGATAGCCAACAATCTATCGATTGGTCGAAAGTTGGCGACACTGATCAGATAGAACAGTCAAGGTGGAGGTCTTTAATAGGCAGCTAAGCCCAATACGAGGAAAATCCTGGCTTATATCGGGATCAAGCCATCTTCGACTCCTAGCTCATCAAAACCGGAGGTCT
Organism: Lolium multiflorum; assembly: GCA_030979885.1. NCBI lineage: Eukaryota > Viridiplantae > Streptophyta > Magnoliopsida > Poales > Poaceae > Lolium > Lolium multiflorum. The sequence goes on from JAUUTY010000508.1 coordinate 162,629, forward strand.
AGTTGAATGCCTCTGCTTTTTCTTTTTTAGCATTCCTCTTTCTTTTGGCTTTGTCGCCGTAGTGTTATTGGCGAGAACTATTTCAGTATCCCTCTAGAAGGTCCTTCTTTTGTAATAGACATGTATATATTATGGAGATGAATGAAAATCTATCTTTTGCTCAGTGATTGATGTCGAAATATTTCTTTTTCCAGTTAATTTTTGACAATTATACGCCAGCTCCTGGTTCTTCCAATATTTTGCCTTCTCCTCCAAGGAGAACTCCTGCTGATGCTTCGTCTGCCGAGGATTCCTTGTCGCAAGAATTGGACGAACTTCGACACCAACTTCAGTTCGTGAAGAAGCAATCACTTGTGCTAATGGAGAAGGCTCGTAAGTCATCTGAAGCCGAAGAAATTGCACTCCAACAGGCACAAACTGCCATTGCTGAAAAGGACTCTGCTGTTGCTGAAGCTGATGCGGCTGCATCTCGAGAAAATTCTATGCTGCAGCTGCTAACAGATGCTAGTTTGGATATGGCGGGTAAGTTTCATTGTCCTTATCTCGCTTCTTCGTTTTCCTTTGCTGCTTGCCTCCTCGTTGCCCACTGAATTGTTTTATGAAACCATAGGTGCTTTTTTGGATCCTATAACTGAAGATGAACGTGTCGAGGCTCGTTCCAATGTTCTCCTTCGGCTTGCACATGAGCACGGATCGACTTTTTGGGGTCACCTGGGCGGACCCGCCAAATCGTGAGATTTCAAGATCGTGCACTTCAGGTTCGCGAATATCTTGACTTCTGTACAAGAACTTTGTCTCTGGTGTATGGTACCATGTTTCCTCGCAATAATAAGATGCCAGAAACCCTTCCCGCATTGATGGACAAATTTCGAGATGCTCCTCGCATCCATGGCTTTGTACGAGCCCAACTAGCTGCTGGTGCAAGGTTTGCGATGATTATGATAAAGATTTGCTATCCGAAGTTAGATGTAGGGCAAATTGTCCCAAAGTGCCTGGAGAAGATGTCGAAGAGGAAGAGGAACTTCGGCAAATATGATGACATAGTTACTCCTGTTGGCTGAAGATATGATGGATGAACTTCTTCGGATGGATTCCGAATTCTTCGTGAAGGGTAGCTATGCTGAGCATAGTACTCGCACTGTAAATAACGAGCGCTTAACCATAGATAATATATTGGGAAATCCTTGACATTTATTCCGAACTTGTATAGACGAGCTATATTGTAAAGTCATTGTATTTTATTTTTATCTTAAACCCCAGGCGTTGGTTACAATAACGTAATGATATAATCACGAGGAGTTGTCCCAAGGCAAGATAATATACATTGTGTACTATTTTGTACGGGTATAAGCCCCGAGCTTTTGTTTGATCACTATTTTGTCGATATCTCTTTTTATTTTAGCGAAGGTATTTTTACCAAGGTAGGATGCTTCTTTTGCATTTGTCGATATTGTGTTTATATATATATTGTATCATGTGGAAGACCCTCTTGTCGAGGAGAAGATATATAATTCCACTATCTTTATTATATTTCAGCACCACGAGCCGCCTCATTAAAAACCTTTCAGGAAGCGCTCCGGTGCCCGAAAAGAAAAGTGCGTCACAGCTTCGTGGGCGTTGAGTACATTGAAGCTTTACAAAGGACTATATTTTCGACACCTAGGCGTAGAAACGCCTGAGCTGTGCTACATTCCAGGGATTTGGCTCGTCAATTCCTGTCTTCTTGTCTTTGATGCCTTGCTCCTCCTTGATTGCTGCGTGACGATGTAGGGTCCAAGCCATGGTGATTCGAGTTTTTCGTGACTTTTTGGTTTGAGCCGCAGAACTAAGTCACCAACTTGAAAAGACCTTGGCCGCAATCGTCGACTGGTAGTTTTTCAGGTCCTGTTGATATTTGGCGACTCTTGACAGGACTTCATCTCTCGAGATTCATCGAGTGCATCGACATCATCCTCCAAAGCTTTTCTTGATATTTCTTCGTCATATTCTGACTCTTGGAGAATCGTACTCTATTTCTCCAGCGGGAGGCTAGCCGGCGCCATGAACGAGAAAAACAGTGTTTCACAATGTCGCCATTGTTGGTGTTGTTCGGATACTCCACAACACACTTTGTAACTCCTCGGCCAAGTATGCCGGGCTTTTTCCAATGGTGGTCCTAGCAGGCGTTTCTTGATGCCATTGCGAGATGATGCCACATTGGCCTTCTCGACTTATTCGGTAGTGCGGTGTCTGCTTGAGGACGCAAAACTTAATTTAATGCCCACTTCTCTGTGCAGTATGCTTTGAACTCCTTGGACGTGAAATTGCTGCGGGTGCTCTGTCCACAATACGCGAGGAACTCCAAATACGAAGACAATGCTTTTCTGAACTTAATGTCGACGCCGTCCGGTGAATTTATCGGCTTTGCTTCGATCCATTTTGTAAACTTGTCGACGGCAACAAGCATATACTCATAACCTCCTGGCGAAGCTTTGTGTAATTTACCTACCATGTCGAGACCCCATTGAGCGAAAGGCCAAGACAATGGAATTGGCATAAGTTCTGCGGCAGGAGAGTGAGGTCTTGCATAAATCTTTGTATAACATCGCAAGTTCGCACTATTTCTTTCGCATCCTCGATTGCTGTTAGCCAATAAATCCTGCTCTGAAAACCTTAGCCGCGATAGCTCTGCTGCTCGCGTGGTGCCCACATATTCCTTCATGCCCGTCCTTTAAGATGATCCTTCCTTCTTCGAATTGTAACACACCGTTGTACTACCAATCTGCGTTGTCTGAGTTCCCCTTTTACACCACGGTGCGCTTTTGATCGCCTAATTATTCGCCTTGCTTGAGGCCCGGATCGTCAGGGTATGACTTTCCTTAGGATGTATGATATGTAAGCCTGCATCCATGGAACTTGTACCATCATGACTAGTTCTTGTTCTTCTTCTTCTTCTTCTGCTGTGCCCTTGGTGACAGTCGATGTTTTCTCTTTCTTCTCCTTTTTTGTTTTTGCGGCTTTGTTGATCTCTCGCTCATCTCTTCCCAGGCCACCACCTGGAGGTGCGAGGCATTGTGACCGTGCTGCCGAACGTCGGCTTCATCGTTGCTCATCCTGCTGATGTGGTTTACTTCACAACCATCGAATAGCTTCTCCAGCTCATTGTACACCTCCTTGTATGCTATCATACTTTCGTTGACTGCATCACATTGGTTCATAACTTGTTGTGCCAATTGTGAGTCGCCGAAAATTTTCAGGCGGGTTGCACCGCAAGCTTTCGCCATCTTCATCCCGTGTATGAGAGCTTCATATTCTGCTTCATTGTTAGATGCGTTTGGGAACATCATCCGCAGAACATACTTCAACTTGTCGCCTTCAGGTGATACTAATATCACGCCTGCTCCAGCGCCTTCCAATCTCTTGGACCCGTCGAAGTTCATGGTCCAAGTCCTCGATAAATCTGGGGGTCCTGTGTTTTGTAGCTCCATCCACTCTGCAATGAAATCTGGTAAAACCTGCGACTTTATTGCTTTTCTTTTTTCATACGTGATGTCCCGAGGGGAAAGTTCTATTCCCCAAAGGGAGACACGACCCGTAGCTTCTGGATTGTTCAGTATATTTGATAAGGGGGCTTCATTGACCACTATTATCGGGTGAGCCGAAAAATAGTGCCGCAATTTTCTTGCTGTCGTGAATACTCCATATGCTAGCTTTTGATATTGCGGGTACCGCTGTTTTGACGGCGATAGTACTTCGCTGATGAAATATACTGGCCTTTGAACTCCATGAAGCTTACCTTCTTCTTCCCTTTCGACCACTAAGGCCGTGCGGCCACAGTGTGAGCGCAATGTACAAGAGGAAGGTTCTTTCTCTTTTGAAAAGCCACAATATTGGCGGTGTCAAGTGCTCAGCTTGAGATTCTCGAAAGCTGTGCCGCTTCCTCGTTCCATTGAAATTTTCTCTTGCTTGATCAACGCCATGGCAACGCTTTTCTCCCTACTTTGTGGCGAATGCCTTAAAGGCTGCGACTCGCCCCGTTAGCTGCTATTGTATTTCCTTCAACTTTGTTGGCTTTCTCATAGTGACGATGGCCTGTATTTTTTCGCTTCAATCCCTCTTGCTAATACTAAGAACCCGAGAAGTTCTCTTGCAGAACTCCCAAAGAGCACTTTGTCGGGTTCAGCTTGAGGAGAACTTGTCGAGTTGTCGAAGGTTTCCTTCAAATCTTGATCAACGTTGACCTTCTTTGATGTTATTACGACATCGTCGATGTAGACTTGTACATTTTTTCCCCGATCTGTGTTGCTAGGCATTTCTCATCCATTGATATGTTGCTCCCGCGTTTTCAGACCAAGGGTTGTTTTGTAGCAAAACACGCCATAAGGTGTGATGAGCAATGTCTTAACATCATCTTTTTTTAATCTGATCTGGTTATAACCGGAGTAGCGTCCAGGAAGGAAAGGCGTTCACATCCCGCCGTGGAGTCGATGATTTGATCGATCCTTGGGAGGGAAAGTGATCCCTTGGGACAATGTTTATTGAGACAAAGTCGCAGCACATGCGAAGGACTATTGTGTGTTTCTTCGGCACCATCCATTGGGTTAGCTACCCATGTGGCTTATGTAGATATTCTCTGATGAACCCGACATCTTTGAGTCGATCTATTTATGATAACATAGCTTTGCGGTTTGGCTCCGAAAAATGCAGAAGTTAGCCTACTGATGGGTAGCGGATCAGGGTGAAGTTGGTGCTCGGCAAGTTCCCCTGGGTACTCCTGGCATGTCGGCTGGACACCATGCGATTTTCCGGTGCTCACGGAGGAACTCGACGAGCGCTTTCCTATCGACATCCATGTTTGCTTAATGAGACGTGTTTCTTTGGATCTGTCGGGTGGATATGTACCTCTTTTGAATCTTTATTTATATTGAAAGTTGGCTCCTTAGATCTTCCTACCTCACAGCGACATCATAATCAGTGAGCCTGGGTGCGCATATTACCTTGCATCCCCGAAAGTTTACGGCCCGGTCGATGAAATCTTTGTCGCATTTATCGGCCAGTGCAAAGCTTCCTTTGATTGTGATAGGTCCCGCAGGCGAGCAGCCTCTCCACAACGGATATGTATAATGCGGCTTCTTCCCCGCCATAAAACACAGCGTAGCTGGTGAGTCCCAACAAGCGTGATGTTGCGGCAGGAAATCCCCAACCGAACTCCGGGTTCTCTATTCTGTAGTTTCTCGGGTTTACGCCCAGGCGTGGTTGATCTTGCCCAATGGGTAACTTGGCTTCTGGTGTGATCCCATGAAAGCGTGTGTCAGTTGGTTTCAAGTTTGCCGGGGATATGTTCATCTTCCTCAATGTATCTGCACATGAGGTTTAAGCTACTGCCGCCATCTATGAAAACTCGCGACACGTCAAAGCCAGCAATTACTGCGGGTAGATGAGTGCCGATTGTCCTAGTCGAGGAACTTGCTGCGGATGATCCGCAATTGTGAAGCCTATGTCTTGCCCTGAATTTAGATACTCTATTGTTGGTGGAGGCATCTTTTACTGCCATAAACACTTGTCGGGAATGTGACATCTAGCCTTTGTTGGACGGCCTAGCTTTACGAATCATCGTTGCGCCATTGGGGGTGGGATCGACATATGGGGGTGGTTGTGGTGCTGCCGCTATTCTGAGTTGGGTCGATTTTCTTCAGTTATTGCGGGAGGAGGTGGAAGGTGAATCTCGCTCCTTGGCGGGGTTTCTATTTGTTGCTTGGGCATTTGCGATTTCTGCGGCTCGCAACATTGCCTGAAAATTACGGCAGTCTTTTTGGAGATGTCCTGACTGTCTCTTTCCATTGTTGTCGAGATAAAATGCATTTGACACGGACCGTTCATCATCTCCTCGGGAGACACGTAAGGTCTTTGAATCCTTGGTCCACTATTTTGCATTGCCGCGAAAATCACCTCTATTATCGCCTTGTTGCTCGTTGCTCCTTTGATAATCATCTCGACTATTTCCTCCGGGGTTTCCCCGAAAACCAGCCGATATATGGCAGGAACATCGTTGTTGTAGAGCGGCGAAAGTAATAACACTATTTTGGTAATTTCGACTCGATCCTCTTACGCGTTTCTGGCATTAATGGATTTGTTGTATATTAACGTCTTCTCCATCTGCCCACTTGTTAGCGTTTCCATCAACGCTGAGATTGTCTTGGGATTTAGTTCTTCCCAAGTCCTCGACAATCACCTTTCGTCGGATTCACCTTGCAAACATCTATTGCCCTCTCGTCCCGGATATATCTGCACTTGATTTTTGATGTGTTCCCTTTTTGTGTATATATTTTCTCATCGACTCGTCATGTTTTTGTTCGACACGCTCGTAATTCTTCCAACGACGCGGTTTTTGCAGGTGGATCGGAAGTTCTTCACGAAGATGTCCTCAAAGGTTTCCCAGCTGTCGATGGAGTTCAAAGGGAGTTTCTTTATCCAAGATCTTGCGGCACCACTCAGGAAGTGAACTTGGATACTTTGCATAGCTGTTGCTCTGGTTCCTCTTACCAGTTTCACCATCTCGAGATAATCCACGGGCCAATCCTGGATCTTGCAGGCCGTCGAACTTCTTGAAATTCTCGGGTAACTTGAACCCTTTTGGGACTCGGGTTTTTCGCACTCTTCTCGTAAAGCATGGGAGCCCACACATATCTTCGTCGGCAAGCTCTGGCGAGTACTGACGGTCTCTCCTTTCTTGTCGCGCTCTGTCCACCCTTACTTGGACTGCTGTGTCTCTTGCTCTACTTGCTCGTGGTGGGTCTTGAACTGCTGCGGTGTGTCGTGGACTATTTTGTCTGGGATTTTCTTCGGGAGGCGTTGTTGCAAACGCTGTTCCCATAACTCCTACTCCAGCCATCGCCATATTGAACAATGGTTCTCTCGGGTCTCCGGGAGGTGGTCTGGATGCCAAGATGTATGCTTGTGTTGCCATGTAACCTGCCTCTAGCGTTTTCGGGATGATATTTCCTCTTTCGTCGATCGACATAAAGGACATCGAGATTTTGGATTATGTTTCCTCTTTCTGCTTCGGGTATGTTTTGCAGTCGAGACATTGCTCTCCTCCGAGCTTCTCTGTGACTATCTCCTGTATTTCCTGAAAGGCGACTTAAATCTGCCCGACGTCTGCTTGATGCAGAAGCTGCTTCTTTTCTCCTATTCAAGGATGCTGTCTGTTTTTCCAACTCTCTGCTTACTCGAGCAAGTCTATCTTGATATGCTTGAAGTTCCTGTGCAGTGGCGGTGTTGGTCATGGGTTCTGAACCATCCATGGCTTTCGCGGCCCTATCCCACGCGCTTTGCGGGGAGCTGTACTCTTGCGCGAGTTGTGGTTCCAGGATATTTGGTGCCTAGACCATGTCTGAGATCAGCGGGATCGATGGATTTCCCAACTCGTCGAAAGCCTCTGATGTTTGCGGGTCTGATGTGCTTGCCCCTTCTACCACATAGATCTGATATTTTGTGCATTGATTTTTGTCGGGACCTGGTATTCATCATATAGAGTGGTGAAGACCTTTCCAATGGCAGCCAGAACTTGTCGATGAAGTTGAAGGCGCCGACCTTTGTCGAGTCGCTGCTTATAAAGAGGTCCGCAGATGACTCGAAAGATGTGTTGCTGAAGATCTTGGCGGGCTTTCCGCTTGCCTTGTTGTCGACAAAGTATGTCGACGAAAACTCCTCGTCACCCAGTCGACGAAAAGTTGGAGTCGGCCGCTGAAAATTCCGACGAGATCGGAACTTCTAGACGGCGGTAGGATCCTTCCTTGTTGACGCCAAATCGGAATTCTCCGAACGTCATGACAATGGGCTCCTCCGGATAGGCACATGCATCCATACGGGAGGGCGGGTGAGGGAATAAAATTGAATAGATCAGTTTTCCCTTGTTACCTCGATCCATCGTGTTGCTTGCCATTGATGAAGTCAAAGATCTTGAACGTGCCATCGAGATCAGATCCTTACGCCTCTAAATTCCCAGAGACGGCGCCAATTGACAAAGGATTAACTTGTCAATGCCTACAGTTGTAGACTAGGGTTTTGCTAAGTAGAGGCAAGTAGATCTCGAAGGTTTGAGCGAAAAGTACTCGGCAATTATGAAAACTAGGGTTATGTTGACATTAGATTCTAGATCCTTTCTTTGTCCCTCGACTCCCCCTTATATAGGAGGTGGAGCGAGGGTTTCGTATTGTACAAATTACAGAGTCGGACAGTTTCTAACTCGTCCCGCCAGATTACAAATATCACTTCCTATTTCAACTCTAGCTTTCCTTAATATGTCTTGGGCTCCGAATCTTCTTATTCTTCGGATAGTGGGCCTTCAGTAAATCGGTACCATCTATGGCAGGCCCATTTGGGGTGCCTGTGTCACGCCAACCAGGCGGTGCCACGATGGACTCGCCAGTCTCGGGAGCGCCGGGTGCAGCGGCCGCGAAGTTTGGAAGAGGCCGAGGCACGGTACTTATACATGTTGAGGATATCACGACCCGATCCGCGAAAATCCAACGAATGGTGGAGACAAAGGCGCGCCCACCAAAGAAAGTGTGGCGCCTCAAACAGGCTGAAGACGATGCACAGGCATCAACTGATGCCGGTGCAGACGCATCGGTAGACACAGACGTGGCCCAGGAATGGACAACATATGAACAGCGCCATCCAGAATCGTACCAGGACAAGTGCAGGCGCGTCACCCTGATCGAGAAGGACGAAGATGAAGTTCCAGCAAGAGATCAGGAGTTTACCAATGTTGAGTGGACCCGGGGGGCAAAACCCGTGTCCTGCAAGGGGGCAAAGCAGCCAGGACCAGCAAAGGGATTCGACTTCGACTTGAGCAAAACGGAGCAAATTTTTGATTGGCTCCTGAAGGAAAAACAGCTGAAGTTACCCGACGGCCACAGGATCCCCATGTTACAAGAAATTACCGGCCAACCATACTGCAAATGGCATGACACGTTCACCCATGCCACCAACGACTGCGAAGCCTTGCGCGGACAGATTCAGGTGGCAATAGAACAAGGCCGGTTACTCTTCGACCAGTTCGCCAGGAAAGTTGACACGCAGCCGGCTCCGGAGGTCAACATGGTCAATCTCAGCAACTGCTTAAATCACGAGCGAGATGGCTCATCCGATGTCAATGGAGCAGGGCTCGAAGATCGCCATCACGAGGATGAGCCCGAGAGCAGTCGCTCCCGCGAGAAAGGCGAAAAGGAGACCGATCCACACGATCGGCCCAAAATGATGGCAAGCGTTGACCTAGAAGGCGATGGAAAGCTGGGGTATGGGTTTACATCGGCTGACGGGCCAGAAGAGATTAAGAAAGTCAAGGAAGAGATCAAGAAGTTGTTGGACGCCGGGTTCATCGGGCCATGCAGGCACGCTGAAAGGATTTCCAATGTAATACCTGTGGAGAAAAAGGATGGCCGGTGGCGCGTTTCCATAGATTTTCGAAATCTCAACATTCTGTGAATAGTCGGATCGACCACTGCAAGGTGAGACGATTCCATTCGGCTACAATTGCTCACACCACCCTTGTGTACTGATGTGCTATTTCGCATGGGTGAGTGGCGAGAAAATCTTGAATTGGCTGGAAAGCCGATATCTTCAATCACGTGATTCGGCTCGGGGGGCATATACACGGAGAAGGTACAAAGCCACAAAGGATGTACCCAGGGGAGCCGAGTCGTGAATCGATCGGCTAATAAAAAAAAAATCGCAAAGTATAGAAATTTTTTGAGCACAGCCGATGCATGGCCATCGACTCAAGGAATACAACTGTTGCAAATGGAAGCCCAGGGCTACTTTAGTTGGCGGATTCGGTGGGGTGAGCAAGAAAATTAGTGTGGGCATCCAGGGCCACTTTTAGTTCATTAGAGCCGCTACATTTGGGGGCCTCTTAGTTCGAGGGGGAGGTTGACTGCATCGGCTATTTGGATAAAAGTTTTTCTGCTACATTGATGAAAGCTGAAGAAGCTCGGAGGGCAGTTCTCGTTGATGGTCCTCTGCTTTTGAAAGCCGATTTGGCTAGAATCGGTTGGTGCTGCACCTGTTACAGGATGGGGCTCTATGAAGGTTTCTCCAACTGTTTGGCGACTCAGGTCTTCTCCGCGAGGGCCTCTGGCGTCGTTTGCAAGCCTTCAGGTGTAACGCTGCTGGCGAATTCAAGGATTGCAGCCATACCCAATCAGGCTAGGATCAAGAGAGCAACCGACGGTCATCCGGCTAGATTGGACTCATTTCCACCAGAGGTTGCCCCATTAGTCTGAAGGTTCTCTGTTGTTGACGGTCGAGTTGGTCGGGATCGGTTGATGCTACACCGCAGCTGAGAGGTGGATAGTGGCCCGATACTACCGGTTCACTTTCATGCTCACCTTGGTCAAAGGCTCGGGGGGCAGCTGACCGTGGAGGTTTCTTTGCCCTGGAGGATCCTTTGCTATCAAAAGCCGGTTTATTTTTGGAATCGGCTCGCGCTGGTGTCACTAAAGTATATCAGTTCCCACATCAATTGGGAGACAAGCCTGGAGCTCCGATTGAGGGCACTTGCTCGAGATCAAATCATCAGCCTGCGCAAAGCCGATGCGCAGCTATCGGCTCTAGTACAAGCACTCAAAGTTGCCTCATTACCGGTTCGGCAATGCCGAAGACGTTGGCATCCCAAAACAGCCTATTGTTCCTTAAGTCAGGGGTGATCGCCTAAAGTAGTGGCTGGCAATGGGAGAAGGGAGATCGGCTTATTAAAGATCGATCGAGTTGTCAATCGGCTAAGTTAGCATAAAAAAGAATCAGTGAAATCAAGGTGGGGAATTTTCCATTGATAACTGGATTTCTTACAAGGGAGGAACCGATTGCTTAAGAAGAGAAGAACAAAAGGCCACTACTACTAGACCTACACTAGTAGATCCTAATCTACGGGCCGTCACTGCCTTCATCATCATCCCCGGAGTTCCCATCGGCGCTGCTGCCGACGGGCTCCTCGTCGCTGCTCCCGAAGCCCTTTGCGGGGGCTTCATCCTCTTCTTCGTCATCGCTGTCGTCGTCGTCCCACCACATGCGGAGGCGCTTCGCTGGTGGGTAGCCCTCGAGGGAGTCGTCGTCGTCTTCTTCCTCCTCTTCCTCCTCGTCGGAGGAGAAGCCCCCTTCACAGGGGAAGAGGTCGTCGTCACTTGTTGCTTCCAGCTCTCCGTCAAGAAGGAACCGGAGGTCTTCTTCCCCATCGGTGAGGGGTTCGTCGTCTTCCGACTCTTTGGAGAAGTCCCAGTCCCGCGCGTCCCAATATTCTGGGGCGCGGGCCTCGTAGATGGCCATCAGATCGACCTCCTGCTCGAGCTCGCTGGAGGAGGAGGACTGGAGGGACAGGCCAGAGGAAGCAGTGGAAGAGGAAGAATCCATGGGACTAATGAGGGTTTTTGGGTGTGCCGATGGCTACTGTGGAGCAAGGGGGTGAATGGGAGTGGCCAAATGAAAGGTGCGAAGCAATTTAATGCCCAAGCAGTTTCCGAGGACGTGGTGCCAGAACCGTCAAATCGCGCAGAGAAGGCGAGGAGGCAAGACGTCATCATGAAGTATACTGCGACAGTTCTGCTCTGCCATGACATGACCCGACGGAAAAAGCGTAATGATTTTGGAAATGTCATTTCCAAAACCAGGGGGCATGTGTTATCACCAGAATTTGACCGAGTCAGAGGTGGGCCGCGATCAAGATTTGAAGATATACATATAGAAGAGATATGTGAATCGGCCTTATTTACCAAGTTTGGGCTGGCTAGCCCGTGTGTCTTAGTTTAGAAATTAGAGTTTCTCTCGTGCACGGTTTAGTGCACGCCCACATTAGAAAGTCCCTTGGACTATAAATATGTACCTAGGTTTTATGGAATAAACAACAACCAACGTTCAACACAAACCAATCTCGGCGCATCGCCAACTCCTTCGTCTCGAGGGTTCCTCCGGTAAGCACCATGCTGCCTAGATCGCATCTCGCGATCTAGGCAGCACGAGCCTGCCTAGTTGTTCATGCGTTGCTCGTACTGAAGCCTTTTTGATGGCGAGCAACGTAGTTATCGTAGACGCGTTAGGGTTAGCATCGTTCTTAGCATCATATGCTCGCGTAGTGCAACCCTTGCGCGTCTAGCCGTCTTTGCCTCATCATGGGTGCGGGGGCACCCCGCTTGATCTTTATTTAGTAGATCTGATCCGTTATGGTCGCTCCTTGATTCATCAAGGATTAGTTTAATATCTGCAATAGTTGGGCCTTACAAAGGGTTGGAGGATCCAGCGGCATGCGGGTGTAGTTTGCTGCCCTAGACGGGGCGTTCGGATCAACCTAGTGTTGGTTTTAGGCCTTGTCTAGGGCTGGCTTACGTTTACCGTGCGTGAGCGCGAGGCCCAATCGTGAGTAGGATGATCCGTTTATGCGGTGAAAACCCAGATCGTCGTAGATCTCATATGCTTTATCTTGATCAAGCGGGACCACCATATATTCGGCCACCTTGGACGAATCATGGGTGGATCGGCTCCATGAGCCGATTCACGGGACAACCTGAGAGCCGATCGGAGGCTCGTATTTAGCGTGTACGTGTGTGCCCTGCAGAAACTAAGCGAGGCATCATCCACACCTTCGACCAAGGTATAGGTCAGGTGGCACGCCCTTGCGACCGCATCGGCGCGACCGGGGAGGCTTTGCGGGCGTCGCTGAGGACAGGGCCAGCCGCGACCCTAGTCATTCCCGGCTCTCGGGTGTTGGCAGTCGCTGCCCGCCGGTTTCGAAACGTCCGACCTTGAACATTATGAGTAAAGCCTAAGGACACATGTGTCCATATGCAACAAGCGGAGCGTGTCTCTCTCCCACAAAGTGAATGCTAGGATCCATCTTATTCAAACAAAAACAAAAACAAAAACAAACCGACGCTCCAAGTAAAGAACACAAGATGTGTTGAATAAAAATATAGTTTCGGGGGAGGAACCTGATGATGTTGTCGATGAAGAAGGGGATGGGCATCCCAAGCTTAAACGCTTGAGTCTTCTTAGAATATACAGGGGTGAACCACGGGGTATCCCCAAGCTTAAGAGCTTTCTTCCTCTTGATCATAGTATATCATTCTCCTCTCTTGACCCTTGAAAACTTCCTTCACACCAAACTTCAAGCAAACTAATTAGAGGGTTAGTGCACAATTAATAATTCACTTATTCAGAGGTGACACAATCATTATTTTCACTTGGACATTGCATAATGCTACTGGACATTAATGGATCAAAGAAATAAATCCAACATAGCAAAAGAGGCAATGCGAAATAAAGGCAGAATCTGTCAAAAACAGAACAGTCCGTAAAGACGAATTTAAAGCTGGCACCATACTTGCTCAAATGGAAAAACTCAAAACTAATGAAAGTTGCGTACATATCAGGATCACGCTCGTAAATTGGCAGATTTTTTGAATTTTCTCTGAGATTTGTGCCCAGATTGTACAGACAGCAATGCTGTTTCTGCGCAACGATCCCAAATATAACATCAACTTTGACATAGAAACTTTACTTGGCACAAAAACATGATAAGGAGAGGTTGCTACGGTAGTAAACAACTTCAAGACTCAATAAAACAAAAAATTGCTGTAGGTAAAAAAACATGGGTTGTCTCCCATAGCGCTTTTCTTTAACGCCTTTCAGCTAGGCGCGAAAGTGCAAATCAAGTAACATCGAGTAGAAGCATCAACATTATTTCCTTGGGTGTTGGGAGTTTTCTCAACAATGCATTGTATCTGGTCTATATAAGTAACTCCTCTCTCATTGCTTCTAGGTTTACTATTCTCATCAAACAAATTTTCGGGAACAAGCCAAGCATAGTTGTTTTCCAAAGCTTCATGCATTCCTAGTAGTTTACTAGGTATTGGCGCTTTAATTTCCCTACCATCATTAACATTATTAGTATACTTAATTCTATCCATATCCATCTTTTCAAGTATTTGTTTAAAATTAGGAAAGAAACCAAGCCTCTTATGCTTAATAAAAACTTTTCTAGCTTCTTTAACTATATCCTCAAATTCTCTAACAAGGACTTTTAAAACAAAATTTCTCTTTTCCCCCATCTCCATATCCGAAAGTGTAAGAAACATATGTTGTATTATGGGATTGAGATTAACAAATCTAGTTTCTAACATGTGTATCAAACAGGCAGAAGCACTTTCATAAGTAGGAGCAGTTTTTAATAATGGTATATCTTCAAAATCTTCATCCATACTAACATGGGTGAAAAATTCTTCTATATTATCTCTTCCAATGATACACCCTCGTCCTACCGGTATTTCTTCCAAAGTAAACTTAGGATTAAGCATGATGAAATAAGCAAAAAGTAAACTAGGCAAATAAAGTAAAGACAAGTAACTATTTTTTTGTGTGTTTTTGATATAGAGAGCAAGACGGTAAATAAAGTAAAACTAGCAACTAATTTTTTGTATTTTGATTTAGTGCAGCAAACAAAGTTGTAAATAAAATAAAGCAAGACAAAAACAAAGTAAAGAGATTGAGAAGTGGAGACTCCCCTTGCAGCGTGTCTTGATCTCGGCAACGGCGAGAAACAGGCTTGATGCGCGTAAATGCACACGTCCGTGGGGAACCCCAAGAGGAAGGTATGATGCGCCACAGTGCAAGTTTTCCCAGAAAGAAACCAAGGTTGATCGAACCAGGAGGAGCGGCACGTTGAAGGTTGATGGTCGCGAAATGTGATGCGGCGCAACACCGGGATTCCGGCGCCAACGCGGAACCTGCACAACACAACCTTGCTTTACTCCCAACGAAGAGTGGGGTTGTCAATCTCACCGGCTTGGTGTAACAAAGGATTAAACGTATCGAGTGGAAGATGTTTGCAAAGAAAGCAGTAAACACAATTGCGGTAGATTGTATGCTATGTAAGGAATAGGACCGGGGTCCACCACTAGAGGTGTCTCTCCCATAAGATAAAAGCATGTTGGGTGAACAAATTCCAGTCGGGCAATTGACAAATAGAGAAAGGCATAATAATGCATATGCATGATATGATAAATATAGTGAGATTTAATCCGGGCATTACGACAAAGTACATAGACCGCCATCCAATGCATCTATGCCTAAAAAGTCCACCTTGAGTTATCATCCGAACCATTAGTATTAAGTTGCTAAGCAACAGACAATTGCATTAAGTATGGTGCGTAATGTAATCGACAACTACATCCTTAGACATAGCATCAATGTTTTATCCCTAGTGGCAACAGCACATCACAACCTTAGAACCTCCCAGGTGTCAATGAAGGCATGAACCCACTATCGAGCATAAATACCCCTCTTGGAGTTAAGAGCAAAAACTTGGCCAGAGCCTCTACTAATAACGGAGAGCATGCAAGATCATAAACAACACATAAACAATAGATTGATAATCACCATAATCATAGTACTCTCTATCCATCGGATCCCGACAAACACAACATATAGAATTACATATAGATGATCTTGATCATGTTAGGCAGCTCACAAGATCCAACAATGAAGCACAACAAGGAGAAGACGACCATCTAGCTACTGCTATGGACCCATGGTCCAGGGGTGAACTACTCACTCATCACTCCGGAGGCGACCATGGCGGTGTAGAGTCCTCGGGAGATGAATCCCCTCTCCGGCGGGTGCGGAGGCGATCTCTGAATCCCCCGAGATGGGATTCGCGGCGCGTCCCGGAAGGTTTTCCGTATCGTGGCTCTCGATCGTGGGGTCGCGACGGAGACTTTAAGTAGGCGGAAGGGCAACGCGGGGGCCACGCGAGGGGCCAGGGGTAGGGCCGCGCGGCCGGGGCTTGGGCCGCGCCGCCACTGTCCAGGCGCCTCGTGGCCCCACGTTATCTCTTCGGTCTTCTGGAAGCTTCGTGCAAAAACCCCTGAGGCGAAAGTTTCGTCCAATTAGAGAATATTCCTTACTAGGATTTATGAAACCAAAAACAGCGAGAAAACAGCAACTGGCTCTTCGGCATCTTGTTAATAGGTTAGTTCGGAAAATGCATAAATATGACATATAATGTGCATAAAACATGTAGGTATCATCAATAAAGTACCATGGAACATAAGAAATTATCGATACGTTGGAGACGTATCTTAGTCACTCTAAATGAAGCTTTTGGGAGGTTTTGAAATTTCCATGTTTGAAACCCAAAACACTTCTCTTCACATGCTTGACTTCATAAGACAGAGTTAATTAATTTAGGGGTTAGGGGTATAGATACATGATTTGTGTGGTTTGAATATGTATGGACCTTGTTTATCAACAACTTTAATGCTACTATATGACATAAGAAAACTATTTGCTTTGGTTTTTTCTTTTTGATTTTTTTCAATTTTGATGCCCATTTGAATCTTGTCAAATCCTAGGTTGACCAAGATAATTTCAACAAGTTTAAAACATAAAAATGAAAAGGAAGCATGGATCCTTCTTAGTCACTCTAAAATGAAGCTTTTGGGAGGTTTTGAAATTTCCATGTTTGAAACCCAAAACCACTTCTCTTCATGCTTGACTTCATAAGACAGAGTTTAGGGGTTAGGGGTATATAAATGATTTGTCTGGTTTGAATATGTCTACAGCTTGTTTATCAACTTTAATGCTTACTATATGACATAGGAAAACTATGTGATTTGGTTTTTCATTTCTGTTTTTTATTTTTATGCCCATTTGAATCTTGGTCAAATCCTAGGTTTGACCAAGATTTAGACAAGTTTAACACGTAAATGAGTTAACTTGGATTTCCTACCCTTGCCATAGGAAACTTTGTTCTAATGCACTATAATAATCAAGTTTTTACACCAACAGGTCTACACTTACGTGTGGTGCCCACGTGTGGTCCCACCTTCAGTGAGCACAAGTCACGTGTAGTAGGTACGCAAACTCCCGGCCATCTTCTTGTCAAGAAGACGCATCGGGATGCGTATTGGAAGTCTGTGGGTCCTTCGGATCCTTCGGTTGTCCGTCTCACAAAAAACAAATCTCTCTCTATTCTCGGCCTCGCTCGACCCGCTGCTCGCACCTCCTGCTCATTGACAAACCCACACAAAGTCAACATCATCACCCGAAAAAGGAAGACACCATAATGCTCTCCCTTCTTCTCTCCTTCCGTGATCCCTCTTCCTCCGTTTCACTCGACGGGCAACACCCATGTGCTGCATAGTAATAATAAAAAGGTAGTACTCGTAGAAAAATCGATATACGAATCTATAATTAAATAGGTTAAACTAGGGTTTTGCCCAGTTCTACGGATCAAGGGTTCAAAAATCCAACTACGGGGTTCGAACAACACGATTCTAATCCAAGAATTTTTTCGACCTAGGTCACCCAAATAGCCTCAAACTATAGGGTTAGCATCTAGTGCAGTATGTGTGAAAATGTATGCACTATGTGTGCTATAACTTGTATGTCTTTCAAATTTGAACCAAAATTTGAATAAGTTTGAAATATTTGGGGCTTTTGGCTTAAACGTTTGAAACTAAAACCACTTCTCTTCATGCATGCTAGACTTCATAAGACGAGTTTAGCTAGGGTTGGGGTGTAGATACATGATTTTCCTAGTTTGAATATGTCTACACCTTGTTTATCAACTTAATTGAATGCTTACTATATGACATAAGAATACTATGTGCCTTGGTTTTTCATTTATTTTTAAATTTTATGCCCATTTGAATCTTGGTCAAATCCTAGGTTTGACCATGGTTTAAACAAGTTTAAATCATGAATATGAAAAATTAAGCATCTATCTTTCTTAGTCACTCCAAAATGTAGCTCTTGGGAGGGTTTTTTGAAATTTCCATGTTTGAAACCAAATAAGCCCACTTCTCTTCATGCATGCTTGACTTCATAAGACAGAGTTATCAACTTTAATGCTTACTATATGACATAAGAAGTGGTTTTGGGTTTCAAACATGGAAATTTCAAAACCTCCCAAAAACTTCATTCTATAGTGTGACTAAGAAGCTAAGGATCCATGATTACCTTTTCATTGGTCAAACATAGGATTTAACCAAGATTTAAATGGGCATAAAAAATTCGAAAAATAAAAAATAAAAACCAAAGCACATATATGGCCTTGTTATGTCATATAGTAAGCATTCAGTTGATAAACAAGGTCAACAGACATGTTCAAATAAGAAAATCATGTATCTACACCTAAACCTGAAAGTGGTTTCAGGTTTCAAACATGGAAATTTCACAAACCTCCCAAAAGCTTCATTTTAGAGTGACTAAGGAGGATCCAGGCTTACCTTTTCATTTTCATGTTTTAATTAAACTTGTTTAAATCTTGGTCAATCTAGGATTTGACCAAGATTCAAATGGGCATAAAAATTAGAAAAAAATCAGAAAAAATGAAAACCAAAGAACATAGTCTTCTTATGTCATATATATAGTAAGCATTCAAGTTGATAAACAAGGTCTAGACATATTCAAACCAGAAAATAATGTATCTACCCCTAACCTAATCTCTGTCTTATGAAGCCAAGCATGAAGAGAAGTGGTTTTGGTTTTCAAACATGGAAATTTCACAAACCTCCCAAAAGCTTCATTTTACAGTGAATAAGAAGGATCCAGGCTAGCTTACCTTCTCATTTTCATGGTTCAAACTTGTTTAAATCTTGGTCAAACCTAGGATTTGGCCAAGATTCAAATGGGCATAAATTTTTAGAAAAAATAAAAAAAAAAAAACCCAAAGCACATAGCCTTCTTATGTCATATATATAGCAAGTATTCAAGTTGATAAACAAGGTGTATACATATTGAAACCAAGAAAAGCATGTATCTACCCATAAACCCTATACTTTGTCTTATGAAGTCAAGCATGAAGAAGTGGATTTGGGTTTCAAACATGGAAATTTGAAAAACCTCCCAAAAGCATTTTAGAGTGATTAAGATGGATCCAGGCCTTCTCAATTTTCATGTTTTAAACTTGTTTAAATCTTTGTCAAATTAACCTAGGATTTGACCAATATTCATATGGGCATAAAAAATTAGAAAAAAACAGAAAAAAATGAAAAACCAAAGAACATAGCCTTCTTATGTAATATAGTAAGAATTAGTTGATAAACAAGGTCTAGACATATTCAAACCAAAAAATCATGTATCTACCCCTAACCCTAAACTTTGTCTTATGATCGAAGTCAAGCATGAAGAAAAGTGGTTTTTGGGTTTCAAACATGGAAATTTCAAAAACCTCCCAAAAGCTTCATTCTAGAGTGTGACTAAGAAGGATCCATGATTACCTTTTCATTTTCCTGTTTTAAACTTGTTTTAAATCTTGGTCGAACCTGGGATTTGACCAAGATTTAAATGTGTATAAAAAATTCCGAAAAAAATCAAAAAATGAAAAACCAAAGCACATATATAGCCTTCTTATGTCATATAATAGTAAGCATTCAAGTTGATAAACAAGGTCTAGACATATTTTAAACAAGAAAAATTATGTATCTACCCCTAACCATAAACTTTGTCTTAAGTGGTTTTGGGTTTCAAAGATGGAAATTTCACAAACCTCCCAAAAGCTTCATTTTAGAGTGACTAAGAAGGATCGAGGCTTACCTTTTCATTTTCATGTTTTAAACTTGTTTAAATCTTGGTTAAACCTAGCTAGCTAGGATTTGACCAAGATTCAAGTGTGCATAAAAAATTCGAAAAACCCCAAAATGAAAAACCATAACACATAGTCTTCTTGCGTCACATATATTGTAAGCATTCAAGTTGATAAACAATATCTAGACATATCAAACAAGAAAAATCATGTATCTATACCCCTAACCTTAAATTTGTCTTATGAAGTCAAGCATGAAGAGAAGTGGTTTGGGTTTTCAAACGTAAAATTTCGAAAACATAAAAGCTTCATTTGGATACGACTAAAGAAGGATCCATGCTTACCTTTTCATTTTCATGTTTTAAACTTGTTTAAATTCTTGTTCAAACCTAGGATTTGACCAAGATTCAAATGGGCATAAAAACAATCGAAAAAATCAAAAATGAAAAACCAAAGCACATAGTCTTCTTATGTCACATAGTAAGCCATTCAACTTGATAAAAGGTCTAGACCTATTCAAACCATAAAAATCATGTATCTACCCTAACCTAAATATGTCTTATGAAGTCAAGCATGAAGAAGTGGTTTTGGGTTTCAAACATAGACATTTCAAAGCCTCCCAAAAGCTTCATTTTGGAGTGACTGAGAAGGATCCATGCTTACTTTTTCATTTTAATGTTTTAAACTTGTTTAAATCTTGGTTAAACCTATGATTTGACCAAAATTTGATTCGACATAAAAATTCAAAACAAATCAAATAAATGAAAAACCAATGCACATAGTACGTCTTCTTATGTCATATACTAAGCATTCAAGTTGATAAGCCAGGTCTAGACATATTCAAACTAGAAAAATCATGTATCTACCCCTAACCCTAAACTCGATTTGTCTTATGAAGTCAATCATGAAGAGGGTGTTTTGGGTTTTGAACATGGAAATTTCAAAACCTTCCCAAAATTCATTTTGAAGTTACTAATTAAGAAAAGTCACTACAAGAAAAGTTTGGCAACTTTTCTTGTAGTGATCTAGGCTTAATTTTTCATTTTCATGTTTTAAATCTTAGTCCAAACCTAGGATTTGACCAAGATACAAATAAACATAAAAATTCAAAAATTTAAAATAATGAAAAATCAAAGCACATAGTCTTCTTATGTCTATAGTAAGTATTCAAGTTGATTAACAGGTCACACATATGTATTCATGCAGAAAAGCATGTCACACTTTGAATTAAAATTAACCCTAAACTCTGTCTTAGGAAGTCAAGGATGAAGAGAAGTGGTTTTGGGTTTTCAAACATGGAAATTTCAAAAACCTCCCAAAAAAGCTTCATTTTGGAGTGAATAAAAAGGACCCATGCTTACTTTTTTTATTTTCATGTTTTAAACATTTAAATCTTTGTCAAATCTCGGATTTCATGACCAAAGATTCAAATGGGCCTCAAAATTGAAAAAAATCAGAAAATGAAAAATCAAAGCACATAGTCTTCTTATGTCATATAAGCATTCAAGTTGATAAATTAAACAAGGTCTAGACATATTCAGAACGAGAAAAATCATGTATCTATAGTGCCCTAACCTAACTCTGTCACATGAAGTCAAGCATGAAGATAAGTGGTTTTGGGTTCAAACATAAATTTAAGAAAACCTTCCAAAATCATTTTTGAGTTACTAAGAAGGATCCGGGCTTAACTTTTTCATTTTCATGTTTTGAACTTGTTTAAATCGATCAAACCTAGGGTTTGACCAGATTCAATTGGGCATAAAAAATTCAAAAACTTAAAACCAAAGCACATAGTCTTCTTATGTCATAGAATAAGCATTGAAGATGATAAACAAAGTCTAGACATATTCAAACGAAAAAAAAATCATGTTTGGGTGGAATTAAGCTGGACGATGTCCAACATGGTGCCAAACTATTTGAAGGGCTCTTCTCTAAAACACTGATATGACATTCTGGTATTTTCCCTAGCTATGTACAAACTGATGAACAATCCATGTTTTTCGATTGCCTTTTTGAACCACTTGTAGTTTGATTTCATATCTAGGACAAATCACTCGGGGAGGGGGACGGATGTGTTTCTTTTTGTTGCATCGCTCGTATTTGTGAGTTTTTCTCGGTCCCAAGTTTTTTGGGGTCCCACCATCCCTTCACGCGCGGAAAAGTGTTAGGCGAGTAGTAAAATGGCATGACCAACAAGTTTCAAGTAAAATTTTGAATATGACCAAAATATACCAATTGATAGATGAGTTAACTTGGCTTCATGGGTGTGTGACCTAAGATTGAGCCATGGTACATTTTGCCAACAAAGTAGCAATTGAGTTGGCTTTCTACCTTAGTAGGCGTGCATTTGAAGGATGCATTATGCCGGCAAAGTTTTCAAACGTTCAAACTTTTCCGGTTTCTCATATAGTATTTGGCTCCTTGAGAAGCATTGATGTGATCATATAAGGTTATGCAAAACTTCGCCTTTCCCGTACTTGCAGACACACAAGCCCCTCGTCCCTGCAGTGACTCCTCGACCTTAGCCAGTGCACCAGGCTCCGACTCCAGCTCGGAGGTGTGCGCTAAAGCGCAAATGTCGTGCCATTGGTGTGCGATGAAGCAGGCGGCTCTGTGTCTTGCTGTGGCTAGACTCCTGGCGCCCTTTGATCTAGGAGAGGAGAGGAGGGAGGGGGGTCCCATGAAGCGGCGGTGGCCCAGGTATCGGCGGCAGCCCGCAGCGGCAAAGTGGGCTGGTCGGAGCATAGGCATGCGCCGGGGGCGAACCTCGCCGGGTGAGGATGCTTCCATTGTGAAGAAGCACTTTCCATCCAGGGCTTCGGGTTCGCCAACAAACTCAGCGCCTCGGTCCATGGCGTTGCCATCGTGGGGACGTCGGGGGCGGCGGCGACGTGCTGCAGCCCCAGCCTTTAGTGGGGACCAAAGTGCGACCGACCACATCACGGCGTCGGCAACATTGGGGATGCCGATGGGCATCCACTGCTTGGGAGGTTCTGGCCGGGCCGAGTTCCAAACTTCCATCATCGGAGCCGAGGGCTTGGTACTTCAAATTCCGAATCAGGCAATCCTTCGACCCCAATCAACTTCTGCCTGTGGTCCAAATCCGAGATATCTTGGCGGCAGCTATGCTGGTTAAGCTTAGCCGGACAGCGGCAATCGACGATCTGCAAAACCTAGATGCCTTCCGAGGATTTGCAGCAGCCGTCAATGCACTCGTGGAGGCATCGCATGCTGGTAGCAGCGGCGAATGCGGGTATGTTGGTTTTACTCCCTTTGTATGCTTTTGTCATAAAAATCAATTTGCTAATTCTCATTCGATTGAAAATTAGACCCATTCACCATCAACTCTCAAACAGTGGACACTAGTAATATGTAGAACTAGAAATTACACAAGATTTCTATACTGCTAGTACTATTACTTCGACGCTACATGTTGTTTACACGAGGAAATTGCACAAACTACCGCTTATTGCTGCCTTCGTAAAACACTTTTTTAAACTGTAATTTTTTTCTGCACAAACCACCAACTATCGTGTTCTGTTGCAGGGAGGTTCAAATTTAGGATTGAGCTGCTTAAGAGCAAATCAGATGATCGGGGATCACCAACTACTATAGTTTTAATTGCAAATAGAATCGATTTTGCAAAATTATGAAAAGCACATAACGTTTGAATTACTACAATTTTTTTGAAGGTTTGATATTTTCATCATTTTTGTGTGAATCTTACACCAACTAACACAACTTTCAGACGGAATACAAAATATTTTCAAACTTCCTAGATTTGATAGCTCAAATATTTTTAATTACTAGTTTTTCAGTATTTTAAAAAGTCGAAACACTATATTTTGGCTAAATGTTAGAAAATATATTTCATGATTATCCCATATTAGTTAAGAAGTACATAAACTAGTAGTAGTAATAAAGAACAGAGGGAGTTTATGGAGATACATCCATTAAGGGCATGTTAGTGTGTGTTGGTGTATTACTTATGCCTTCTTTGGTTAATACACTTCTCAAGTGATCCCCGCAAACCCTCTATTCTTGCCTAGAATACAAAAACTCCCCATCAAAGTATTAGTGCATTTTTGGATGAGTATTCGAGAGGATTGGGTGAACACCAAGGATTTGCATAGGAAATTGGTACAATTGAATCCTTGGCTGTTTGATTTGTAGGATTGTTTCCGATAGGAATTTTTCCTAAGGATTTCTTTGCACAGATCCATAGGAAATTAAACATCTACTCATGCCTCTTTTAAGAATGCTTTACTTTTCCTATGGTGGAATCAAACAAAGTTTGGTTTCTATGAATTCCTATAGGATTGGAGTGGACATGACATTGCAATCCTACATTTTCCTATTCCTACATCTTTCGGTAGGCATTTGCCTAGAATAAATAACCATGTGTATTACGGAGTAGCAATAAAATAGAGGTTTATTTCTCTAAAGCATCTTGCACTGTACTAGTACATGGCTTAAGAGACAATATTTTTACCATTTTTTGCGAGAAGACAATATTATTACCATAGTTACTAAGTACATTTTATTGGATGATGAAGTGATAGCCCTCATCAATGCATTGTGAATTATTAGGGCATGGGTCGCACGTGATTTATGAGTACACCGCACGATCGAGAGCCGCCGTTCCTCTTTGCTTTCTACCGATGCGGTGGAGCTCCTCCCCACACCCACGAATAACTGAAAGCCACAACTGCTGGGGAAAAGTCTTGCGCCGAGAAAATCTACAACCGTGGTTGAGTACATGTGTTTCTTAAGATACGAGTGCTCCAATGCATTTTTTTTCTTTTACTAATTTACCTTGAAAATCCCGCACGTCCACTTATTTGTGGACGGAGGGAGTATCACGCCAAGAGGAAGTAGGACAATAGTGGGCGCTTATAGCCCGCCTACGTGGTACTTTTGCCGGCTGTTGGCTCTTCTATTGTTTCTTGCTCTAAAGAAACACGATTGTGAAAGACGAGGCGTGTTCTTTTGGTCATGAAATTCAAAATACTGCCATGGACATTGAATTGACATGACAACACATAGCTTGGGATGTCCAAATTTGCACGTTAGACCAGTGACTTGTTCTTCACCTTTTTAGAGGGAACAGTGACTTTTTATTATGGGTCTATACACTTTCCAAGAAACAGGAGGAGATGTTGTAGAGTGTAGAGGAGCGAAGTCAAGCGCCCCCCCCCCCCTGCCCTATTTCGGTTCACCTCCATCGTCTACCTCCCCCCCCGCCCGCACCAATCGACCACCTTCCATAGCACGCGCCAGTGCCGCCGCCATGCAGCTTTAGAATCAATTCCACCGCCTAGTTTGAGAGCCTCCGTTCTTCATCTTCCCCGCCACCTGCCGCCATCGAACCATTAAACTCCAATCAGTTGAACCCAAACCTCATAGACCCACCCCCTGCGATGGCGGCATCGAACAAGGAAAATGATGACTCTGAACTGTTTCAGAAGGTCTTTTCCAAAGGTCCCCTTGAAGAACTCATAACAAGATGCGACGTCATCACCGTCGCGAGCCTCGTCGGTTCTCCAAACTATTTTTCGACTCTGTAAATGATAGTGCAACTCTATCTTTTTCTCTCCCGTTTGGCCTCCCATGTGTTCTTCATTCTCACCCGACGAAGGTAGCACGGGATTGCAAGCTGACGCCACTGGACAGGTTCTCCTCCGACGCAGTGATGCCAGACGGTACGGGTAAGCAGTGGGTAGGTGCCAATGGAGATTGGGTTGCCATGGTTGACACTAGCTTTCCTGCTTGCAAATGGAAACTTGTCAACGTCTACACTCGCCGTGAAATTCCTCTCCCTGTGCCATTTGAAACCACCCACATTCCAAATATATACCACCACAACCTTCGTGCTATTATATTTCACAAGATATATATTTGCCAAGTTCCCCCAGCTGCTGGGGGGTACAAAAATTTCTCTCTTGTTGCTGTTTTTGACATCAGAGTTGCCCTCCTTTGCGGCGCTGATTCTGGATATGGACAGTTCTTACAGAGCCCAAGTCCCACATCTTTTACAATTATAGCGATGCAATTCTCCACAATGGGCTTGTGTTTGCCACAACTCATACTGGCACTGTTCACGCATGGAATCCTCAGCAAGCTGGTAATTTTCCTCCGGACGTAGTGTATGATGAGCTTCATTATTCATGGTTGTAAAGATAATTTTAATGCACAAACTTATTAATTTTCGAACCTGACTGATCTGACTTGGAGGCTTGGGGCATATTTGCTTTGGATGAAATTTCATTGGTATTTAGACTTTTTATTCGAGATGATTACCATAGAAAAATTTGAGGATTGTATAATTAGGAGTTTTATTCTCAGATTGAATTATGTTGGATTTGACCTCTACTTGAACTTCTTGAAATGAATCCTTTGGTTTCCCATGTGATGTACTCAAATACACCAATATGTTGTATTATTGAATGGAAATGCCATTATATCATCCCATCTGAATCCTAATGCGTTTTCCCAATTCTTACGTTTTCAGATTTGTGCAAACCACACATACCCTTCTTAACAGTAATTTCGTTTTCAAGCAGGTCCTCCGCTGATCGTAGAGCCACCGCCCATTGTGTTTGAATGGCGGTGTGCACTTGATGATGCTCTTGGCCATGATCACGAGGTCGATTATGGCGTGTGGTGGTTAGCAAGATCTATAGATGGTTCTAGACTTCTTCTGATCCATACACTGGGCATTGCTGATGAAAGGGAATATTCTTGTAAAGTTTGCCATACTGCTTCTGATCGTCGTGTTCATCATGGTCGCACTGTTGGCAACTATGCTTATGGGTTTGGTTGCCTGGTGTTCACGAAGGACACTAGTAAGTTAAATGAAGGTATTCCATGGGAAAAGATTGATGACCTTGGAGAATATTCTCTTTTCCTTGGAGTGAACTATCCGATTATCACGCCGACTAGGCGGTGCGAGATGTTGTCGGGATGCTCGACGAAGAAATTGTTGTGTACACCTTGCTGAATGGCTTGTAAGCCGCGAATTGTGACTGCCTGAAATATGCCCGATTAGTCACGAGATCGTGAAAGATTAACGCGTTGGTTGACCGCTTGGCAGAAAAAATATGCAGCAAAAAATTAGGTACACGGTAAAGACACAGCTAGTTTCATCCCAAACTTCGCCAACGCCCCGGATGGGAACAAGTGTGATGTTTAATTCTGAAACAGGGCCTGCAGCCATTGTAGCTACTGATAGTATGTAATTTCATAGCTAATGAACGAGGAAATTGTGGTCTACTAATTACAATTGTTTTGTAAAGAGGTGGTCTATAAGTATACCCCTCTCTTCATTGATGCATTTGTGGTCTACATGATGGTACTCTTAAATATATGGGTGTGGCTCCTCAACACATAATGTGGGAGTATTATTGTGTTAAAGTTGAAGGCTTGATCAACTATAGGTTCACTTCTCTAGTTACATTACTAGGTACTCCGGTTGGCTATGTTGTGATGAACACATTGTGTTCTGTTGTTCAGTGAAGACAAAAGTAGAACTATGGTATGCTTATGTTTAAGAGCAAGCGAGGGTTTAGCTTGAGATGTTAAAATTCAGATTTGAACTATTTTTTGATATGGAAATTTGAAATATATATGGTACTGTATATGATTATGTATAACAACAAGCGACGAAAGGGCTGATGCTCCTATTCCTTGTCGGCGGGAGGACTATGTGTGCGGCGACTTGAGCCAAATTAGAAGGCCATAGTGATGGCGTGTAACTCACACGTTCGTTGGGAACCCCAAGAGGAAGGTATGATGCGCACAGTAGCAAGTTTTCCCTCAGAAAGAAACCAAGGTTTATCGAACAAGGAGGAGCCAAGAAGCACGTTGAAGGTTGATGGTGGCGAAATGTGATGCGGCGCAACCACAGGGATTCCGGCGCCAACGTGGAATCTGCACAACAAAACCAAAGTACTTTGCCCCAACGAAACAGTGAGGTTGTCAATCTCACCGGCTTGCTGTAACAAAGGATTAAACGTATCGAGTGGAAGATGATTGTTTGCAAAAAAATAGTAAAACACAATTGCAGTAGATTGTATGCTATGTAAAGAATAGGACCGGGGTCCACAGTTTCACTAGAGGTGTCTCTCCCACAAGATAAAGCATGTTGGGTGAACAAGTTACAGTCGGGCAATTGACAAATAGAGAAGAGCATAACAATACATATACATGATATGATAAATATAGTGAGATTTAATTGGGCATTACGACAAAGTACATAGACATCATCCAAGCTGCATCTATGCCTAATCACCTTCAGGTTATCATCCGAACCACATTCAGTATTAAGTTGCTAAACAAAGAGACAATTGCATTAAGTATGGTACGTAATGTAATCAACACAACTACATCCTTAGATATAGAATCAATGTTTTATCCTAAGTGGCAACAACACATCACAACCTTAGAACTTTATGTCATTGTCCCGGTGTCGATGAGGCATGAACCCACTATCGAGCATAAATACTCCCTCTTGGAGTTAAGAGCAAGAACTTGCCAGGGCCTCTACTAATAACGGAGAGCATGCAAGATCATAAACAACACACATAAACAATAGATTGATAATCACCATAACGTAGTATTCTCTCCATCGGATCCTGACAAACACAACATATAGTATTACGAGATAGATGATCTTGATCATGTTGGGCAGCTCACAAGATCCAACAATGAAGCACAACAAGGAGAAGACGACCATCTAGCTGCTGCTAGCGGTGAACTACTCACTCATCACTCCGGAGGCGATCACTTGGCGATGAAGAGTCCTCAAGGAGATGGGCCTCCCCTCTCCCATTGTTGAGGTGCCGGGCTTGATCTCTTTGAATCCCCGAGATGGGATTCGCGGCGCGCGTCTCACAGAGTTTTCGTATCGTAGCTCTCGAATGCGGGGTTTTTCGCAGCCGGAGGCTTTGCCGTAGGCGAAAAGGGTAGGTCAAGAGGCGGCGGGGGCCCACACCTGACCCGTGGCGGCCGAGGGCTGCAGGCCGCGCCGCCTATGAATTCAATGGCCACTCGTGGCCCACTTCTTTCCCTCTTCGGTCTTCCGGAAGCTCCGTGCAAAAATAGGACCATGGGCGAAGATTTCGTCCAATTCCGAGAAATATTTCCTTACTAGGATTTACGAAACCAAAAACAGCGAGAAACTTGACAGTAGAAATCTTAGGCCATCTTGTTAATAGGTTAGTTCTAGAAAATGCATAAATATGACATATAATGTGCATAAAACATGTAGGTATCATCAATAAAGTAGCATGGAACATAAGAAATTATCGATATGTTGGAGACGTATCAGCATCCCCAAGCTTAGTTCTGCTCGTCCCGAGCAGGTAAAGCGATAACAAAGATAATTTCTGAAGTGACATGCCATCATAATCTTGATCATACTGTTGTAAACATATGTAATGAATGCAGCGATCAAAACAAAGGTAATGACATGAGTAAACAAGTGAATCATATATCAAAGACTTTTCATGAATAGTACTTCAAGACAAGCATCAATAAGTCTTGCATAAGAGTTAACTCATAAAGCAATAAATCAAAGTAAAGGTATAGAAGCAACACAAAGGAAGATTAAGTTTCAGCGGTTGCTTTCAACTTATAACATGTATATCTCATGGATATTGTCAACATAAAGTAATATAACAAGTGCAATATGCAGGTATGTAGGAATCAATGCACAGTTCACACAAGTGTTTGCTTCTTAAGGTGGAAGGAGTAGGTAAACTGACTCAACAATAAAGTAAAAGAATGGCCTTTCGCAGAAGGAAGCATTGATTGCTATATTTGTGCTAGAGCTTTTATTTTGAAAACATGAAACAATTTTGTCAACGGTAGTAATAAAGCATATGAGTTATGTAAATTATATCTTACAAGTTGCAAACCTCATGCATAGTATACTAATAGTGTCCGCACCTCGTCCTACTTAGCTTGGACTACCGGGATCTTTGCATGCCATGTTTCAAGCAAGTGTCACAAAGGGGTACCTCCATGCAGCGCCTGTACAAAGGTCTAGGAGAAAGCTCGCATTTTGGATTTCGCTTTTGATTATTCTCAACTTAGACATCCTTACCGGGACACATGGACAAGAGATAATGGACTCCTCTTAAATGCATAAGCATATAGCAATGATTATTCTCATATGAGATTCAGGATATATGTCCAAAACTGAAACTTCCACCATGATTCATGGCTTTGGTTAGCGGCCCAATGTTCTTCTCTAACAATTTTGCATGCTCCAACCACTAAAATGATAGATCCTTCGGACAAGACGGACATGCATAGCAACTCACATGATATTCAACAATAGTTGATGGCGTTCCCCGAAGCATGGTTATCGCACAACAAGCAACTTAATAAAATATAAAGTGCATAAGTACATATTCAATACTACGATAGTTTTTAAGGCCATTTTGTCCCATGAGCTATATATTGCAAAGGTAAGTGATGGAATTTTAAAAGGTAGCACTCAAGCAATTTACTTTGGAATGGCGGGAGAAATACCATGTAGTAGGTAGGTATGGTGGACACAAATGGCATAGTAGTTGGCTCAAGGATTTTGGATGCATGAGAAGTATTCCCTCTCGATACAAGGTTTAGGCTAGCAAGGTTATTTGAAGCAAACTCAAGGATGAACAGGTGCAGCAAAACTCACATAAAAGACATATTGTAAACATTATAAGACTCTACACCGTCTTCCTTGTTGTTCAAAACTCAATACTAGATATTATCTAGACCTTAGAACCAAATATGCAAATCAGATTTTAGCAAGCTCTATGTATTTCTTCATTAATGGGTTCAAAGCATATGATGCAAGAGATTTAAACATGAGCACAACAATTGCCAAGTATCACATTATCAAGACATTTTAGAATTACTACATGTAGCATTTTCCAATTCCAATCATATAACAATTTAACAATGAAGAAGAAACTTCGCCTTGAACATTATGAGTAAAGCCTAAGGACATATTTGTCCATATGCAACGGCGGAGCGTGTCTCTCTCCACAAAGTGAATGCTAGGATCATTTATTCAAACAAAAACAAAGACAAAAAACAAAATGACGCTCCAAGTAAAGAACACGGATGTGATTGAATAAAAATATAGTTTCGGGGGAGACCCGATGATGTTGTCGATGAAGAAGGGGATGCCTTGGGCATCCCAACCTTGAACTTGAGTCTTCTTGAAATATTCAGGGGTGAACCAGGGGCATCCCCAAGCTTAGAGCTTTCACTCCTCTTGATCATAGTATATCATTCTCCTCTCTTGACCCTTGAAAAGTATACCAAACTTCAAGCAAACTCATTAGAGGGTTAGTGCACAATTAATAATTCACATATTCAGAGGTGACACAAATATTATTTTCACTTCTGGACATTGCTAAAGCTATTGGACATTAATGGATCAAAGAAATAAATCCAACATAGCAAAAGAGGCAATGCGAAATAAAAGGCAGAATCAAACAGAACAGTCCGTAAAGACGAATTTAAAGCTGGCACCGGACTTGCTCAAATGGAAAAACTCAAAACTAATGAAAGTTGCGTGCATATCGAGGATCACGCTCGTAAATTGGCAGATTTTTAGAATTTTCTACAGAGAACTGTGCCCAGATTCGTGACAGACAGCAATGCTGTTTCTGCGCAGCGATCCAAATATAACATCAACTTTGACATAGAAACTTTACTTGGCACAAAAACATGATAAGGAGAGATTGCTACAGTAGTAAACAACTTCCAAGACTCAACAAAACAAAAATTGCTGTAGTAAAAACATGGGTTGTCTCCCATAAGCGCTTTTCTTTAACGCCTTTCAGCTAGGCGCAGAAAGTGCAAACCAAGTAACATCGAGAGTAGAAAGCATCAACATCATAACTTGTTCTAATAATAGAATCAAAAGAAACTTCATTCTCTTTCTAGGGAAGTTTTCCATACTTTCTTGAGAGGAAATTGATATTTAATATTACCTTCCCTCATATCGATAACAGCACCAACGGTTCGAAGAAAAGGTCTTCCCAACACAATAGGACAAGATGCATTGCATTCGATATCCAAAACAACAAAATCAACGGGGACAAGGTTATTGTTAACGTAATGCGTACATTATCAATCCTCCCCAAAGGTTTCTTTTTAACATTATCGGCAAGATTAACATCCAAATAACAATTCTTCAATGGTGGCAAGTCAAGCATATCATAAATCTTTTTAGGCATAGCAGAAATACTTGCACCAAGATCACATAAAGCATTACATTCAAAGTCATTGAATTTCATTTTAATGATGGGCTCCCAACCATCTTCTAACTTTCTAGGAATATAAGTTTCAAGTTTTAGTTTCTCTTCTCTAGCTTTTATGAGAGCATTTGTAATATGTTTTGTAAAGGCTAAATTTATAACACTAGCATTAGGACTTTTAGCAAGTTTTTGTAAGAACTTTATAGCTTCAGAATGTGGCAATCATAAAAATCTAAATCATTATGAGCTACAGCGATGGGATCATTGTTCCCAAAGGTTGGAAAAAATTTCAGCGGTTTTATCACAAGCAGTTTCAGCGGTTAGCAATTTCAGGCAGTTTTGTATGCTTTGCACTAGGAGTAGAAACATTGCCAACACCAATTATTTTACCATTGATATTAGGAGGTGCAGCAACATGTGAAGAATTACCAGTGGTGGTAATAGTCCAAACTTTAGCTACATTATTCTCTTTAGCTAGTTTTTCATTTTTCTTCTCTATCCCACCTAGCACACGCAGTTCGGCCATTAATCTTATATTCTCATTAATTCTAACTTGGATGGCATTTGCTGTAAAGTAGTAATCTTATTATCAATATCATTATTAGGCATAACTTTCAATTTTAAAGATCAACATCGGAGGCAAGCCTATCAACTCTAAGCAATAGTATCAATTTTATCAAGCTTTTCCTCAACGGTTGTTAAAAAGCGGTTTGTGTACTGTGGAATTAAGCATGGCTTCCAAGACCAGAGGGTACCTCTATTATTGTTGTAAAATTCCCACAAATTACCATAACCATTACCATTGCAGAAGGATATGGCCTATAGTTATTACCCGAGTTGTTCCTATAAGCATTGTTGTTGAAATTATTATTTTTAATGAAATTCACCTCAACATTTTCTTCTTGAGCAACCAATGAAGCTAAAGGAACATTATTTGGATCAACATTAGATCTACCATTCACAAGCATAGACATAATCACATCAATCTTATCATTCAAGGAAGATGTTTCTTCAACAGAATTTACCTTCTTACCTTGTGGAGCTCTTTCCGTGTGCCATTCAGAGTAATTTATCATCATATCATCAAGAAGTTTTGTAGCCGCCCCCAATGTGATGGACATAAAGGTACCTCCAGCAGCTGGATCCAATAAATTCCGCGAAGAAAAATTTAGTCCTGCATAGAAGGTTTGGATGATCATCCAAGTAGTCGAGTCCATGGGTTGGGCAATTCTTTACCAAAGTTTTCATTTTCTCCCATGCTTGAGCAACATGTTCAGTATCTAATTGCTCAAAATTCATTATGCTACTTCTCAAAGATATAATTTTAGCGGGAGGATAATATCTACCAATAAAAGCATCCTTACATTTAGTCCTTGAATCAATACTATTCTTAGGCAAAGATAGCAACCAATCTTCGCTCTTCCTCTTAATGAGAAAGGAAACACTTTCAATTTAATAATATCACCATCTACATCCTTATACTTTTGCATTTCACATAGTTCAACAAAATTATTGAGATGGCCAGCAGCACATCAGAACTAACACCGGAAAATTGATCTCTCATGAGAAGATTAAGCAAGTTTAATTTCAAAGACTTCTGCTGTAGTAGCAGGTGGAGCAATAGGTGTGCATAGTAAATCATTATTATTTGCATTTGTGA
Source organism: Lolium multiflorum (assembly GCA_030979885.1). Taxonomy (NCBI): domain Eukaryota; kingdom Viridiplantae; phylum Streptophyta; class Magnoliopsida; order Poales; family Poaceae; genus Lolium; species Lolium multiflorum. Next base: position 196,110 of record JAUUTY010000508.1, read on the forward strand.
AGTCACACAACTTAGTATTTTCAGGGGTATTCATTTTAACAGTAGTAAATAAAGCAAACTAGATAAAGTAAATGCAAGTAACTAATTTTTTGTGTTTTTGATATAGAGAGCAAGACGGTAAATAAAGTAAAACTAGCAACTAATTTTGTGTGTGTTTTGTTTAGGTGCAGCAAACAAAGTAGTAAATAAAAATAAAGCAAGACAAAACCAAAGTAAAGAGATTGAGAAGTGGAGACTCCTCTTGCAGCGTGTCTTGATCTCCCGGCACGGCGCTGAGAAAAGAGGCTGTTGCGGTGGGAGGCAATTCTCTGTGGTGTAACTTTCTTCAGGTCCCCGGCGCAACGGCGCCAGGAAAAGAGCTTGATGGCGTGTAACTCACACG